>OZ038442.1:34266812-34281812 GCA_964036265.1 Daptonema setosum
CACTTTTCCCACCCCTTCTCGTCCGCTAGTGGCTCTGGCACACCACGAGTTTGTACCAGATACTGTACATATGTAGAATGTAAAAGCGTGTAAAAGGGGAAATGCATGTACCAGGGAAATTTTCCTTTACGTTTTTAGTGATATTTCTTGAACAAATCACAATCGAAAACTTGAAGAACTTCCATTGGCTTATTTTGTTGCCAATTTTTGTTCATGTAACGCAACCAGCCACTTTGGTAACATCCGGTATCGATCCATCATAACCGGTGCAGCTGCCAACGTCACATGTTACTATCTTTACATGGACGTCATTTGGTTATACTTAAGTGAGTGAGTGAGTGAGTGAGTGAGTGAGTGAGTGAGTGAGTGAGTGAGTGAGTGAGTGAGTGAGTGAGTGATTGAGTGAGTGAGTGAGTGAGTGTGTGAGTGAGTGAGTGAGTGAGGGAGTGAGTGAGTGAGTGAGTGAGTGAGTGAGTGAGTGAGTGAGTGAGTGAGTGAGTGAGTGAGTTTCGGCCATTATACAGTCGTTTAACTGTACAGACTGCTGTTGTATAGCTTTTTCAACACAAATATTCCACCAAGCACAAGAAACCTTCTGATAATGCCAAAAACTTTTTTATAGTGAGCCGGTCACATATCGATTTTCGGTGGAACATGAGATTCAATTAGGCCCGTGGAGTTTTTTTTTCAATTTCCCGGTACCGTATGATTGGTTCCAGCAACTAGTAAGTAGTTCACATAAAAAATGAACCATTTAACAACCATCGTCAAGATTTCCTGCGCTCGAAAATCAATTTATTATAAATTATTAACGATTATAGGTAAAAAGCCAAGAAAACTCAGCAGATAACTCGGCAAAACTGTTGCACTCGGGGTTTTTTCAACCATCACTCTCAAGTTATTCGAAAGATCACATGAGTTCTGGCACAAACATGGTTTCGTTCTGGTATTGTTCTAGTTATGTACCTGTTTGTTCAAATACTTTTTCTTGACGGCCCTTGAGATTCTCACGTTGCGAGTAAAAAACACAAAAAAGCATGTCATTGTTATATTTTTGTGTGAAAGCTTGAAACCGAGGACAAAAAAATGGCCACTTATAGAGCTTTGGTTGATTATGGCACTGAAATTGAATGCGTGGCTAGTTTTTCTTGACAATTCTGGCACGACATACATACGGTAGTGGCTCAACAGTTGGTAAATCTGTCTTCAGTTTCCCGACAGGTGATAAATCTCTTGAACTCTATTATTAATATGGGTTCAATAAAACTATTTCGGGTATCTCAATTGAGACTCGTCGTATCAAGTTTTCTATGTAGCTTAGTGCATCCGATTTTACATATCTCTCGCAACTTTTTTTTCAATATAAAACATTCCAAGTATCAGCCAGGCAACAATATTTAGAAAATATTTTTATTCTGTGTTTCTATTATTATTTAGTGTTCTGACGGTAAAAATAAGCAGTTGAATTTTCTGTTGATTTATTAATAAATACCATATAATGAAAATTATGTAATGTGCGTCAGATGAGTATCAACTCAACACCTACTATGTAACTGTCACCCAGTTATAGGCGGAGGAGATATCTCATTCACCTAGTCAACGTTCTTTCGTCCATTAAGTTTTATTCAAAACACGGAGAATAGTTTATTTACATTTGAAAACTTTATACATTTTAATTTTTCTGAAGAAACATAAAAATACGCATAGGTCAGCTTCTCACCCGCTTGTTCAACCAAATGTGCCGTCTGTTGTGTGTATGTATGCCATTATGGTACACGACATATGCCGTGCTCAAACGTGGCACACGCTCTATTATCAATTCATTATGACCCCGAGTTTGAAAGACCGCCACTTTTTACTGGGTTTTCTTCATTATTATAGCCAACAGGACACATGAATACCATTGTTTGGATTTTGGTTAAGCTTGGTTGCCCTGCTCAAAACAACACACGGAACAGACACTAAAGGCAGTCGTCTCCTAATTAATTGAAAATGTTATATAACGTCATTATTAGGATATTTGGATTAAATTAGGCGGCATTTTTTGTATTTTTGTATGGTTATTTAGTTGTTACTTGTTACTGAGTGTTGCCTTGCATTGGCCCTGCGCACTCATGAAACATTACAACACAAATAAAACCAATATTTTCTCATTTCCTCTTGAAGAAATGAGCAGATGCTTCGATTATAAGTTGCAGGAGCTATCATTAAAAATTTTCATTCGAATCTTAAAAAGCTTCAGAAGTGAGGACAGTTGATACTAAGACAAATAACTTTTTTTCTGACGAAATATGACTTATCTTTATATTTCTTTTGAATTCACGACGAAATTTTCTGCGAAGTTTACATGTTTACAAGCAAAAAATTCACCTGTCTTAGACTAAGCTATCTCACGTATATAATCAAGTTGTATATGTTTGCGCAGATAAACAACAACCAACTCTGCCAATTGCAACACTTCCGACTGGATGTTATTGTACTTTTGTCATTTCCGTATTCCGCATTGCTCATCCATTCATCATGTAATAAAGCCCGTATGTTGTTTCTGCAAGTGAGAATTTTGCCCAACATGTCTGATAATAAAGCATCAGACGATCAGTGTTAACTTGCACATCAATCATCATCACCCCATGCCATGCTATACTGTTTTAAAAAACTATGGTGTCCACCGAGTTGAGTTGAGGCCAGTGATGTTTCAATATCAGACGTTTTGGGCAATATTTTCGCTTGCAGAAACAACATTCGGCCTTTACTCAGTTCACTATCATACACGTTTTATCTCGTTTATTCATTTTGAGTGAACTAAGATCAGCTTTTTCACGGCTTTCGACGTGACAATTTTAAAACTAAAAAAATATCCTCACAACAAACATGATCGAGCAGCGGACCTAATTTATTGTTATTGTGGTATGTAACTAACATATTTATAGAAATACAATTTAGCAACGAATAAGCTTTATCCACGTATCCATGGTTTCTTGTAATGTGTATACGAACAGTTGGATTACAGTAGTTTAATTTAATTGTGGTAACTGATTTGAATAATTGAATTTAGTAACGAACAAACTGTAAAGTCCTGGTTTCGTATTACTAAAAAATGTTATGGCGCGCAGTTTGAATTCAAATCTCTATTTCGCGCACCTTCAACTTTTCGACAGAATTTTTTTCACATGACATTTGGACAATAAAAGATCGTGGTACTATAGTCGTCGCATATATGTAGCTTGGTCAGAGTTTCTTGTTATCAACAAATAAATTTGCAGGGCGGTTACGCACGTATGCAATGAATTAAGTGCAACTTACCAAATGTTTTCCAAATGTTATTTAAAAAAATATTTATTTCTTGAAATTTTGAAAGCGCGCCAAAAAAACAGATTTAAATTCAAACTGCGCGCCAAAGGTTTTTGGCTGACAAGAAACCCTGGATAGGCTATAAGGCCGTATCAGGTCTATTGAGAGTTTCTGATAACAAGATACCCTGAGATGCTATAAATAGCTATGTATGTATTTATTAGCAGTACTTCCGGTACCGTCTAAACTTGACCTGAAACATGCGATATTGTGTCTCGACATGTCAAGACCACGCCCGCGCACGTTTCATTGGTCCATTAATTTGACCTGTTGTGGTGGCACGGCCAAGTTTGTTATGGTCGGGGTTACATGTGTCGTTTGTTACGGTCATCGTTACACGTCTCGTTTGTTACGTTCGTAGTAACACGTCTCGGTTGTTACGGTGGTCTTAACACGTCTCGTTTGTTACGGTTATCGTTATATGTCTCGTTTGTTACGGTCATCGTTATATGTCTCGTTTGTTAAAGTCATCGTTATATGTCTCGTTTGTTAAAGTCATCGTTATATGTCTCGTTTGTTACGGTCATCGTTATATGTCTCGTTTGTTGCGGTCATCGTTATATGTATGTCTCGTTTGTTACGGTCATCGTTATATGTCTCGTTTGTCACGGTCATCGTTATATTTCTCGTTTGTTGCGGTCATCGTTATATGTATGTCTCGTTTGTTACGGTCATCGTTATATGTCTCGTTTGTCACGGTCATCGTTACACGTCTAGTTTGTTACGGTCATCGTTACACGTCTCGTTTGCTACGGTCATCGTTACACGTCTAGTTTGCTACGGTCATCGTTATATGTCTCGTTTGTCACGGTCATCGTTACACGTCTAGTTTGTTACGGTCATCGTTACACGTCTCGTTTTTTACGGTCATCGTTACACGTCTAGTTTGCTACGGTCATCATTTCACGTCTACATAGTTTGTTACGATCATTGTTATATGTCTCGTTTCTTCTTTCATCATTGATTATAAATGTGCTCGACATCCAAACCGACAATGACACATCGGTTTTCCATTTTGTCCATCATCGTTTGATTGAAGTTCAACAACAATTTTAAAAGTTTTCCTTGTCAGCAAAACGAGGTGACTTCGGCTGACAGGAATTACAGAAATTTATGAACTTTAGTCTGACCATTCTGACCGTTCAGACTACGAGCTAAAGGAGCCGGTACATAATCGTAAATCATTGTAATTACTTGATGCAACTCCCATGTATCCACTGTTGATAATTATATCGGAATGCCCGGCCCACTGGTTACCGATGAACAGTGGATTAAAAGTTCATGTTTTATGTGCAGCCAAATTAGATTTTATCATCCGCCACTTCAAAGGCCAACGTCACTGGTAGTTTCATAAACGTCAGACGTCTCGGTTATGGTGGCAGACATGACGGATTCAGTAGTACCGTATTACCGTAAGCCATTTCATGTGATCGTCGGTTTGAAAAATGCAATTTCGTTTTTGATTTACGAACCAAATCCATCTATTTCAGATGTAAACATGATGAATCGACTTTCATAAACAAACTTGATACTCCACTTGAATTTGGTGTTTTGATAGATCGACCGAACAGTAGACACTTGTTTGTGTCCGTGGCCGAGTGGTTGGAAGATTGACTTACACACCGATGGTTCCGGGATCGAAATCCTATACAAAAAAGTTTTTTTTGTCCATCATTGTACCCGCAAATATGTACATGACCGACAGATGATAAAAATTTACTTGTAACTCCTAATCGTTGAACTCTCGATTGATCATTGAACTGGATTATGACAACATGTCCTCGATAGTAGTCGGTAATGATCAACGGTTTTTTTCGAAAAGCTGAAACCAGTGATTTCTTCAACGATTTTTTTTTGTTCGTGACCGCTCACATTTATAATAATGCGACAGAGTTTAGCCTTTTGTGACGTACAAGCAAATGTGCGTTGTATTGTTGTTGGATAACTGACACGCTACAGGTGCAACATACAACTGTCATATACAATAGGTTAGAATCTATTGGTCATCTTTGTACGTATTTAATGTCCAACTTTTGCCCACATGTTTTTTTTCTCAATGCTAACAACGACCGGGTCTTGAACATAAAATAAATAGAATCTGTATATTCAAAGATCCCGGGAAATATCTTTCCTCACCCTCATGAGTCATGATTAGAGCAGAGCTGACCGTTCTTCATAGATAGGTTTAATGTGAGTGAGTGAGTGAGTGAGTGAGTGAGTGAGTGAGTGAGTGAGTGAGTGAGTGAGTGAGTGAGTGAGTGAGTGAGTGAGTGATTGAGTGAGTGAGTGAGTGAGTGAGTGAGTGAGTGAGTGAGTGAGTGAGTGAGTGAGTGAGTGAGTGAGTGAGTGAGTGAGTGAGTGAGTGAGTGAGTGAGTGAGTTAGTGAGTGAGTGAGCGAGTGAGTGAGTGAGTGAGTGAGTGAGTGAGTGAGTGAGTGAGTGAGTGAGTGAGTGAGTGAGTGAGTGAGTGAGTGACGTGAGTGAGTGAGTGAGTGAGTGAGTGAGTGAGTGAGTGAGTGAGTGAGTGAGTGAGTGAGTGAGTGAGTGAAAGAGTGAGTGAGTGAGTGAGTGAGTGAGTGAGTGAGTGAGTGAGTGAGTGAGTGAGTGAGTGAGTGAGTGAGTGAGTGAGTGAGTGAGTGAGTGAGTGAGTGAGTGAGTGAGTGAGTGAGTGAGTGAGTGAGTGAGTGAGTGAGTGAGTGAGTGAGTGAGTGAGTGAGTGAGTGAGTGAGTGAGTGAGTGAGTGAGTGAGTGAGTGAGTGAGTGAGTGAGTGAGTGAGTGAGTGAGTGAGTGAGTGAGTGCGTGAGTGAGTGAGTGAGTGCGTGAGTGAGTGACTAAGTGAGTGAGTGAGTGAGTGAGTGAGTGAGTGAGTGAGTGAGTGAGTGAGTGAGTGAGTGAGTGAGTGAGTGAGTGAGTGAGTGAGTGAGTGAGTGAGTGAGTGAGTGAGTGAGTGAGTGCGTGAGTGAGTGAGTGAGTGAGTGAGTGAGTGAGTGAGTGAGTGAGTCAGTGAGTGAGTGAGTGAGTGAGTGAGTGAGTGAGTGAGTGAGTGAGTGAGTGAGTGAGTGAGTGAGTGCGTGAGTGAGTGAGTGAGTGAGTGAGTGAGTGAGTGAGTGAGTGAGTGAGTGAGTGAGTGAGTGAGTGAGTGAGTGAGTGAGTGAGTGAGTGAGTGAGTGAGTGAGTGAGTGAGTGAGTGAGTGAGTGAGTGAGTGAGTGAGTGAGTGCGTGAGTGAGTGAGTGAGTGAGTGAGTGAGTGAGTGAGTGAGTGAGTGAGTGAGTGAGTGAGTGAGTGAGTGCGTGAGTGAGTGAGTGAGTGCGTGAGTGAGTGACTAAGTGAGTGAGTGAGTGAGTGAGTGAGTGAGTGAGTGAGTGAGTGAGTGAGTGAGTGAGTGAGTGAGTGAGTGAGTGAGTGAGTGAGTGAGTGAGTGAGTGAGTGAGTGAGTGAGTGCGTGAGTGAGTGAGTGAGTGAGTGAGTGAGTGAGTGAGTGAGTGAGTGAGTCAGTGAGTGAGTGAGTGATTGAGTATATTTAACGGAGTCTTTTATTTACCGTTAAGCAAGCTACATATTTCACGAACGAATCGATCATGGCCACAGCTGTCCCAGCTGTGGGTATTTAGCCTCAGTCACCGGGGGGAGACTGAGGCTAAACGCGACTGTGCATAAACGGTACTGTGGCTAAACGGACTGTGGCCGAGATGGGGGTGGACTGTGCGTAAACGGTACTGTGGCTAAACGGACTGTGGCCGAGATGGGGGTGGACTGTGCGTAAACGGGACTGTGGCTAAACGGACTGGGCCAGGACTGGACTATATGTGGACGGGAAGCATTAGCAAGTGTTTCTACGTCTTGTGACTGTGGCCGGGAAGCATTAGCAAGTATTTGTACGTCATGTGACTGTGGCTAAACGAACTGTGGCCGAGATGAGGGTTGACTGTGTCAGGACGCGACTGTGGCTAAAAGGGCATTGCCATGGCTGGACTATATGTGGACGGCAAGGATTGCATGTATTTGTACGTCATGTGACTGTGGCTAAACGGACTGTGGCCGAGATGAGGGTTGACTGTGTCAGGAAGCGACTGTGGCTAAAAGGGCATTGCCAGGACTGTAATATAAGTGGACGGTAAGTATTAGCAAGTATTTGTACGTCAGGTGACTGTGGCTAAACGGACTGTTACCCGAGGTGAGGGTTGACTGTGCCAGGACGCGACTGTGGCTAAACGGGCATTGCCAGGACTGGACTATAAGTGGACAGCAAGGATTAGCAAATATTTGAACGTCATGTGACTGTGGCTAAAGGACTGTGGCCGAGATGAGGGTTGACTGTGTCAGGACGCGACTGTGGCTAAACGGGCATTGCCAGGACTGGACTATATGTGGACGGTAAGAATTAGCAAGTGTTTGTACGTCAGGTGACTGTGGCTAAACGGACTGTGGCCGAGATGAGTGTTGACTGTGTCAGGAAGCGACTGTGGCTAAACGGGCATTGCCAGGACTGTAATATAGTGGACGGTAAGGATTAGCAAGTATTTGTAACGTCAGGTGACTGTGGCTAACGGACTGTGGCCGAGATGAGGGTTGACTGTGCCAGGACGCAACTGTGGCTAAACGGGCATTGCCAGGACTGGACTATAAGTGGACAGCAAGGATTAGCAAGTATTTGAACGTCATGTGACTGTGGCTAAATAGACTGTGGCTAAATGGACTGTGGCCGAGATGAGGGTTGACACGTTCGCGTCCTGACACAGTCCATGCTCATCTCGGCCACAGTCCGTTTTGCCACAGTCGCATGACGTACAAACACTTGCTAATGCTTCCCGTCCACATATAGTCCAGTCCTGGCAATGCCCGTTCAGCCACAATCGCGTGCTGACACAGTCCACCATCATCTCGGCCACAGTCAGTTTAGCCACAGTCACATGATGTACAAGCACTTGCGAATGCTTCCCTTTCACTTATATTACAGTCATGACAATGCCCATTAAGCCACAGTTGCGTCCTGACAAAGTTAACCCTCATCTCGGCCACAGTGCGTTTAGCCACAGTCACATGATGTACAATCACTTGCTAATGCTTCCCGTCCACATATAATTCAGTCCTGGCAATGCTCGTTTAGCCACATTCGCGTCCTGACACAGTCCACCCTCATCTCGGCCACAGTCCGTTTAGCCACAGTCACATGATGTACAAATACTTGCTAATCCTCAACGTCCACTTTTATTATAGTCATGGCAATGCCCGTTTAGCAACAGTCGCGTCCTGGCACAGTCGACCCTCATCTCGGCCACAGCCCGTTTAGCCACAGTCACCTGACGTACAAACACTTGCTAATCCTTGCCGTCCACTTATATTACAGTCATGACAATGCCCATTTAGACACAGTCGCGTCCTGAAAAAGACACTTCTCATCTCGGACACAGTCCGTTTAGCCACAGTCACATGATGTACAAATACTTGCTAATGCTTCCCGTCCACATATGGCCCTGTCCTGGCAATGCCCGTTTAGCCACAATCGCGTCTGACACAGTCCACCCTCATCTCGGCCACAGTCCGTTTAGCCACAGTCACATGATGTACAAATACTTGCTAATGCTTCCCGTCCACATATGGCCCTGTCCTGGCAATGCCCGTTTAGCCACAGTCGCGTCCTAACACAGTCCACCCTAATCTCGGCCACAGTCCGTTTAGCCACAGTCACATGACGTACAAACACTTGCTAATCCTTGCCGTCCACACATAGTCCAGTCCTGGCAATGCCCGTTTAGCCACAGTCGCGTCCTGACACAGTCCACCCTCATCTCGGCCACAGTCCGTTTAGCCACAGTTCGTTTAGCCACAGTCACATGATGTACAAACACTTGCTAATGCTTCCCGTCCACATATGGCCCTGTCCTGGCAATGCCCGTTTAGCCACAATTGCGTCCTGACACAGTCCACCCTCATCTCGGCCACAGTCCGTTTAGCCACAGTCACATGACGTACAAACACTTGCTAATGCTTCCCGTCCACATATAGTCCAGTCCTGGCAATGCCCGTTCAGCCACAATCGCGTCCTGACACAGTCCACCCTCATCTCGGCCACAGTCCGTTTAGCCACAGTCACATGACGTACAAACACTTCCTAATGCTTCCTGTCCACATATGGCCCTGTCCTGGCAATGCCCGTTCAGCCACAACACAATCGCGTCCTGACACAGTCCACCCTCATCTCGGCCACAGTCCGTTTAGCCACAGTCACATGACGTACAAACACTTGCTAATGCTTCCCGTCCACATATGACCCTGTCCTGGCAAAGCCCGTTTAGCCACAATCGCGTCCTGACCTAGTCCACCCTCATCTCGGCCACAGTCCGTTTAGCCACAGTCGGTTTAGCCACAGTCACATGACGTACAAACACTTGCTAATGCTTCCCGTCCACATATAGTCCAGTCCTGGCAATGTCCGTTTAGCCACAGTCACGTCCTGACACAGTCCACCCTCATCTCGGCCACAGTCCGTTTAGCCACAGTACCGTTTACCCACAGTCCACCCTCATCTCGGCCACAGTCCGTTTAGCCACAGTACCGTTTATGCACAGTCTGGCCCAGTTTAGGCACAGTCGCGTTTAGCCTCAGTCTCCCCCCGGTGACTGAGGCTAAATACCCACAGCTGGGACAGCTGTGATCATGGCTCATAACTTGAAGTGTTCCTGAACATGACACATTGTCAGTCCAACTATTCCATGGAACCATCGGATACTAACAGAATCATATAGATAATATACTAATCAATTTTTTTGTTTCATACCGACTTGAACTCGTATGTAGAATAAATATGTCAAATTACTTTTCTGATTCCATACAACTATAACCGAGTAACATGGAAAAAAGCTCTCGTATAAAACTCATTATTATACTGTAGCAGTCCCAATGGATTATGGTATGGGACCGAAATTGAGCAATCTTTGATCAGTGGAACCGAACTCATAATTTGTCGGCCACGTGGCTCAGTTGGTTAACGCGCTTCGTAAAGTAGCGTGGGGTCGTGAGTTCGATACTCACACCTTTCTAGCTGTGACTACAAAGCTGCCCTGTTGGTGAGGGGCGTTAAAGACATCGCACTCTGTCTGTGAGGGTTAGTCGCTCCGCACAGACTGGTATGGGAGGACCTCCTCGTTATCATCTCAACGTAGATGCTGAGAATCATTCCCGACGGCCATCTCCGTCAAATGACCTTTATCCTTTATCCTTTATTTGGTTTTGCGTGAAAAAAAATCCGCACACGGAACAGTCTTGAAAAGTCACAAAAATGGCACTTATTCAAACTCAGACTCCTAAACGTTTGAGAAAGCTACTACTGTACATCATAAGGTCATAATCCAAACCACGAAAACAGATGGCGGGTCGTTAAGACTACGAGTCATTAATACATCTTTATTTGAATAGTCAGTACCTTTCTACACATGTTCTTTCTAATGTGCCGGCTTTTATGCCCGACTGTTTATGGCATGTATTCCGGTCATTTACTTGAAAAACAACATTATTACACACACACACAACCGGGAAAACTACAGTACTCCAGTCTACAGTCGATGATGAATTGGGTGTTGACTTCCCGTCCCGTGGACAGTTTTCTGTGTGCCGATTCTTACAATTTACGTATTTCGGCTCCCGCATTCAAGTAAATAAGTCTGGGGTCACTATTTTGTAGCCCCACCAATGGTCTAATCGTGACCGTCGAAATACGTACTTGGATACGAATCTTCTTCCTGGTAGTGGAACAAATGGGTATTTGTCGCCTGTCTAGTGCAAAAACCGGTGGTCCAAAGTTCGAAACCTGACTTGAGCCTGACTTGTACTACAGTATGTACTTCATATAAATACTACATCATGCACTATACAATTCGAATCTTCACTCTTACTACAAACATAGAGTAAACTATGCATTTCAAAGTATATAGTACGTTGTATTGTAAGTGTGTATTTCAATGTAACTTATAATTACGGTATGTATGATACTTCCTACTGATGTTGTTTACTTCAATGTTAAAAGTATATAATTACGTATGTACTACTGGCTTTATTCAGTTTCATTGAGACTGCGATACTGCGGTTGACTGAATTACAGTACATATGTGGGTGGGTGGGTGGCATACAAATACCCAGATTACGTAATCCACCCACTGTCCGACGAGCCAAACCTCCAAAGGGAGGGGAATCTTTCCAAACAGGGGGAAATTAACAAAAATTATGCCGTTTTATCTACACCTCAAGGAACAAACTTTACTTTTTGAAACCACCAAAGAGGGGGGAATTCCACTTTTCCCTCCCCTACTAGTCCGCTAGTGAATCCACCTAACCACGATGGTACTTCAGTGAACGTGTTTGCTGGATGGGACATGCACATCTGACAGTCCTGCTCCGTTCAAACAAAAACACACAATGTTCATGTAGTCGATTATTTTATTTTTGGCTCGTTTTGTGTAAGAATAGGCACATTCATATCCAATGTTTCACCGTTGATTCGTCAGATTCAGTATTAAATGGCGTGTAACCTATTTTGTCATACCAGGCACAAATGAGTCAAGAATGAAATAATCAACTATACGTACTTGAACATGTTTATCAGACGGTCTTGCGCTGTTCCAACAACAAACACGCCATGTTCACATTACTTACAGAACAGAACGTGACGCACGAGTCGTTGTGGCTAGTAAATACTGTGCGCTGATTGGCTGGATTTGTCCTTTGAACCAATCAGCGGAGAGCATCGAAATACGTTCCACATCTTTTGGGCATGTACCGTAGATTGGGTAGCAAAATTCGATTTAACCTGTGACTTGATTTTTCTCGTTTGTAAAAATTATTTAATATTTGAGGCCGTCAAAGTTGTGGGCTCAAGTTGGACAAAACCTTAGATAACAACTATCCATTGTGTTTTGTTGACAAGATTTGCGGCAAGATATGTGTCATTAACTTGTAACTTGGCTAATTACAGTATTTACATGTTGAGATCTAGGAACTGTATGTCAAATACACTGTTATCACGTTGATGATGCCATGGCATTCTTCAAATAAATATACTACAACAGGGCTAGACAGGAGTACCTGTGGTGTAGCGGTTAGCACATTTGTGTACTGAACAGAAGGTCGGGCGTTCGAATCCTACCAGGGCACTTCAAAGTTATCAGTTTCTTGGATGGACTAGAATTCTTTTACTAATATTGATCACCATACACTCTACATATGTGCAGTACTTAGTATTTATGAAGTTGCCATATATAACTGTGTCCTCGAAAGTGTCAGCAGTTTCGCCGGCACAAGTAAACTCTATAATATTTATCTACCCTTTTCGCTCAGTAGGATCGTTTACTGAACTTTCAGTTTGCACAATTTTCTTTTAGGGCGCGTTCAGAAAGTCGTCTTAGAAAGACTCAAGTATTGTATTTGTAAAACTTTCCGAGCTTTGTGAATCTTTTCTGAAACTTTTGGTTGGGAACAAAACAAATTTTTACGAGCTCCGAAAATTTTACAAAAAAAAAATCCTTGAGACCTTTTTAAGACGACTCTGAACGGGCCCTTGGTGTCGAAAACTTAAAAAACGTTCCCCTGCAACTCGCATATTGAATTCCAACCAAAAAATACTCCCACTTTCAGCAACAGTCATATAATGAAAGTTCTATTTATCAAAAATGCCATCTGTTCAGTTGCTAGAACGATCGAGGAAGAAACAGTTGTTGTAGCCTCGGGCGATGGACCAGATGCATACGGGGGCAGAAACATGCGATTGTTTATATAAAGAATTGACGGACGAGCAAAACCTACAAAGACAGTGGAATTTTACCAAAGAGGGGGAAATCAGCAGAAATTATGCCACCTTACATACAGCTTAAGCGTCCATTTTTGAGACAGTCAAAGAGCGGGAAGTTCCACTTTTCTCTATTCTTCTCATCCGCTAGTTATATTAAGTAACAATACATGGTCAGAGGCCATAATGGACCATTAACTACTGTTCATCCGTTCATTCAATCGTCCCGATTCAACCTTGAATTCATCATTTTTGTGATTCTAAGCTCCACTGTTGGCAAAACTTGCAGTAAAACTTGCATGTACAATTCTATTCAGATCAGATTGATGTTCAGATTAACTTTCAATTTTGACAAAAGCGCAGTAAACGGTAGTTCATTCACTCAATTCGTATTATTTTGCTACAACTGTAATTTTTTTCGATTGTATTGAATTATGATTTCTTCCTTATCGAGTATAATCCCTGAAGAAATAAAAGATAATGATGCATCATCTGGCAACTATTTCACTTCACCTGCGCGACATTTAATCTTCATTCTAATGTTATTCAATAAGGATTACACAAAAAACACAATGTGTTGGACAAAAAATGTTTTTGTTACAATAAAACACAAATGTCATTTCATATATGTGCATACATACAGTACAGTGTGTGGGCGTATTCAAAGTGTGCTAATTACGGTGCATGACAAGGAAGTGTTCGAATCGAAGAAACCGGTTGTTTTGATCTGGCTCAAGGAACACATCAGTCGAATAATACGCTTGATAGCCTGCATAATACGATTTCCATGATATTTTGGATGTCTCTGGTTATCTATATATTTATGTAATCCTAGAGCACAGTTCCATTACCATTGTATTCTACTGTCATTAAAAAGTCAAGGAAACTTTTAAGCAACGGGAAACCAGCTCACAGGATCTGTGATTTGTGAAGTTTGCGTGTTTTCATCGTTTTAACGCGAATTTCAAATCACATGTTTGAGTCTAAAATTCAAATCAATAATGTGTTATGTAAACAAATGTTGCATTCACATTTGTACATGTAAATGACACTTTACATTTAGGTTAAAGTTATTTTTGGTTAAAAGACAGTTTTTACAAAGTACTTTCGCAGTATTATGTTTCTAAATTTTTTACGGAGTTCCCTGCCATACTTGGTAAGACCCATTACTTCGTTTTACAAAAAGTGGAGACTGTCTTGTCTGTATAGAAAAAACACGGATGATCTAGCTGAATCTTAAAATATGTGTTTCACCTGCCATCTACCATCCTACACAGTAATTATTATAGGATACAAGCATTATGGTAGCTGGTGGTGCGGCACATTATAACTGTTCTACGCGCTATTAACTCTATGAAACACCAGGCATGATTATTAGAAGCCGTTTCAGTGACCCAGAAAAACATGTAAAAAGAGGTCTCTAGGCTTCAGTCAACTTGCAAAAATGGTGGTTAAATTGGTTGCAAAATCACCGCTAGAAAATTCTCCCTTCTCATGTCTGCAAACATATGTACATACAGGGTGGGCCGAAAAAACCAAATAATTCTGAACGTTAACTATACAAGCTAAAAATGACCGATGTATTCAGTTCGTTATAGCTCGAATTATTAACGTTCAAAATTTTTTGTTTTTTTCTGGTCAACCCTGTATGTAGTCTTGATGCTCTCTCCCAACCCACCGAGTCTAACAATGTCGCAACCAATTAGGCCATAACTTGATCGACCGTGCTATCCTATGTCTGCTCTTGATGTTTAACTAAGGCGTGTGTGTACATCGTTCAAATTCCCCAAAGAAGGGGAAATGAGCAGATTTCATACCTTTATGTACATAATTTGAAACCAGCTGTATCAGTTTTTTTCCTCAAGAAAGG
>OZ038442.1:34286812-34292838 GCA_964036265.1 Daptonema setosum
CATCGACCAAGGTCAGTAGTCACTCAAATCATTACTTGAACATCGTATTTTGTTAGGTATTAGTTAGACAAAATTACAATTTAAATTAGTGTGCGACAAAATAGCAGGCATATCGTGTCTTAATGGCATTCTTCATTGATTCTGAGACTTGATTCACTTGAATGTGCACAGTTTTCTCGTTGGCTTCCACGACTAATCCGTTTGTGAGTTGTCAGTCTTTAGTTTGCAGACTTACAGTATTTATAACAAACAGGAGAGTAAATACAATATCTACTGATTTCATTACAGATGGCTTAATTTCTACTAGAAAGAGTCAATATTGTGTTTGTACACCGCAAACTCGCATATAATTCGAGTGTTTTATTCCGTAAATTAAACGAAATTAATAGGGCAGACCAAATGATTGACAACTTAACCGTAGCATCGAGCAAAAACAAAAGAAAACAAAAATTGAGAATGATGCGAGAAAAATAAGGACTGTGTACAAGGATTTGTGTAGAAGGATTGGTGTACAGCTTAAAATTATGTATGTTATAGGTCAATGCTGCGTTTATGCGTCAATGTTGTGTATTTATAGGCAATGTTGTGTATTTATAGGCAATGTAGTGTATTTATACGCAATGTTGTGTATGTTTCAGGTCAATGCTGCGTTTATGCGTCAATGTTGTGAATGTTATAGGTCAATGCTGTGTTTATGCGTCAATGTTGTGTATTTATAGGCAATGTTGTGTATGTTTCAGGTCAATGCGTCGTGCCCCAGTGTGTCATACAGTGGTTGTCACCACCACGTCCACGCCATCGTCCACCACCGACACAATCGTCCACACAAAACCCATCAGTTTTCTGTCGCTTTCGGCCATCAGATCATCGTCCAGGACAAAGTTGACACGAAATGTTAGCAACGGCGAGGTGCCAAAGAAGAAGAATAAAACTACAGCAGCAAAAACGCCGAAGACGAAAAATATTATTAGCGACAAAAACATTTGTCACAACGATATTAGCAACAACAAAAACAGCAACAGCAACATGAGTCACAACAACAGCAGTTGCAGCCACAACAACAATATGAACAATAGCAGCAACAACAATTTGAATAATAGCATCAACCACATGATTAGCAATAGCTGCAGCAATAACAACAACAACAACAACAACAACAACAACACCCACAACAACGACAACAACCACAACAACTACAACAACAACAACAACACCCACAACAACAACAACAACAACAACAACATAGTGCCTGACCTAACAGTGATCAGTATGTCAACCTCTCTACGACAGTGTTTGGTTGACAGGCAAGGATCCGTGCTCATTGTCGCTAGAAATAATGAAACTCTCATTTAGCTTCGGTGCATTTCAGAAATTTGAAACAATGAAAATAAAATTTTTATTTTCAAAACTTGACTCTTGAAAACAAATTTATTACAAAAGAAGATGGAACACGTTGAATGTGAATCGGAAATTAGAAATACTGTAGTAAGATTTCAAATTAATATTAACAGTCTTATTTAATCAGGTTATTTGTTGTGCCGAATTATTTTTTATACACAAACACATTGTCCAAATTGCTCAAGAATTAAAATGAAAAGTTTTGTAAAAAATGTTTCAGATTGCTTTGGGCCTATAGGTTTTTATACGTAATGTACGAAAAAAAACAATGAATTTACTGTCCTAATTCATCTTATTTCGCTATATTAATTATTTCACCGAAAACCGCGAGAGCCTTTCATAGTGGAACAGTTTATCAAAAATGACACACAGTTACTTTGTACAACCGACAGGCGGCGCTCGGTCGTCACTCACCAGCCAATCAGCGTCAATCAGGAAAGGCGTGGCCAAGTCACAGTCGGTTCCCAAGCATTTACAGTCGAACGGTTCAAGACGGGCACAAAACTTAGGTTTCAGTTTAGGCTTAGGATTAGGCTTAGAGTTTGGAAAGGGCTTGGGCGCGTAGCTAACTAACTAACTCTTAGCCTCATATTCGGCGATCTCTCTTAGAACGAACAGTCTGTGCTAATGACTAAGCCGAAGCCATACAAACAATGAAATGGGCCCTTCAAATGTTAATAGCGGATAGTTTTTCATATATGGTACTCACCAGGAGCGATAATTTTTCAAAATTTTCATATATGGTAATCACCAAGAGCGAAATTTTTTCATATATAGTAATCACCACAAAGGACATCATATATGGTGTTTTTGGATTGTCAGCACCAAGAGCGAAAATTTATCATATATGGTAATCACCAAGAGCGAAAATTTGTCGTGTATGGTAATCACCAAGAGCGAAAATTTATCATATAAGGTAATCACCTCAAAAGACATCATATATGGTGTTTTTGGATTGTCAGCACCGGGAGCGAAAATTTATCATATATGGTAATCACCAAGAGCGAAAATATATCATATATGGTAATCACCAAGAGCGAAAATTTATCATATATGGTAATCAAAATTGATAATTACCACGTACGAATTCAATTTCATATGTGGTGCTGATATCCATATTATTACCACATTTGACAATAAAAATTGTTACCAATCATGAATGGTGTTAATTACCAATCATGTTTGGTGCTAAACTGCCTTCACACATGGTAATTACCAAAAATGTAACAATTCCATATATGGTGTTTATTCATATTTGGTAATTACCACATATGAAAAATTTTCGCTCCTGGTGATTACCACATCTGAAATTCATTTGTGGTAATCACCATATATGCATAACGCGTCATTGGCGGTGTTTCATTTACGGTGCTCACCATGTATGACGGTCACATGTGGTGATTACCAGAAATTGACTGCGTGTCATATATGGTGCTTTCATATCCGGTGATCACCTTACATGAATGGTGTTCGGTTTACGTTTCATATTTGGTGCTTTCATTTATGGTGCTTTTCATATTTGGTGCTCGGTTATTACCATACATGAACGGTGCTTTGAGCACCAGCCATGTATGGTGCTGTCATATATGGTGCGCACCATATATGACGTCACATATGGTGCGGCACCACATATGAAAAAATGTACCCATTTGGGTAACCCCCGCCGAATTTTTTGGTAACGCCTTTTTTCGAGAATTTTTTTGTGTGTAAAACCTCTCCCTCACCCAGAAATTGGTGGTCGGAAGCAGCAATTTGGGGGTGATAAAAAGGTTTTACACGCAAAAGTTCCTAAAAAGAGTCGTAATCATCTTCTTTAGGAAATTTTTTTGTGTAAAACCTTTTTATCAACCCCAAATTGTTGCTTCCGACCCCAAATTGCTGGGTGAGGGAAAGGTTTTACACACAAAAAAATTCCCGAAAAAAGGCGTAACCAAAAAATTCGACTATAGTTGGCTAATCCTCGTGGGAAAGTAAGAAAGTCATTGTATAAAGTTCTAATCTTCGTGGGAACGGTTGAAATTCGGTATAAACGGTGCTAATCCCCTTTGAAAGAATGATTTCGATATCAAAGCTGCTATTCCTCATGGGAAAGAATAGATTTCGGTTTGTAACGTACTGATCCTCATGGGAATCGAAGTTCAGTACAAAAGGTGTTAACCTTCGTGGGAAAGCATAAGCTCACTCTGAAAAGTGCCAATCTTCATGGAATGCAATGAATTTCGGAAGAAAGATGCTAATTACCGTGGGACACCATCTTCCGAAATCTCTATATACGGACAAAAAAGTCCCAAAATAAAACTAGTTTTCCGTAACCATTCGATTACAAAACTCACTAACTGACTCAAATCTTAAAATCTCGGAACATTCAAAATCGTTCAATTAACCGAAATCATTCACTCACATCTCCCACTCAATTATTTACGTCAAACTCACACGTTCGCTTGCAAACTCACTCACTAACTCATTCGCTCGCTCACTCGCTCACTCACTAACTAACTCACTAACTCACTAACTCACTCACTCATTCACTCACTCAACACTTTGTCGTATCGTTCTCAAGATTGTTCAATAATTGTGACGAGAAAATCAGTCCATCCAGTGAAATCTGGAAATTCGCTGACTTGAATTAGGGAAAATATGCATTCAGAGAATTTCTTAATGAACGGTACTCTGGCCAGTTGATTCGCATACTCGCCGACTGTTAATCTGTACGTGAGAAAAACACGTATTTTATAACTTTTTGCTTGTGAACATGTCGGACAGTAAATAATTTTTATAGAAAGTCTTGATGGCACGAGTTTCTGAAAACAAGAAATTGCTTCACTTACCCTCAGAATTGTTTCCAAGAAAACAAGACTTGTTTCACTAGTCTAGTCTTTGTCGCCGTCCTAAGTTCGAAACCAGACTCGATTTCTCCCATTGCCCGTCAGTTTGTTCAATTCTCCGGCCACTATGAAAACACCATTCTGATATGGTATTGGTCCAAAGTCCAAATAAAAACTATTAGCTGTCTTCACTTATAACGGATGATATGCGGGTGGAAACAGGAACGAGTTTGTTCAATTAACAAACGTTTTTTCCTTATAAAACGAGTTTTCTTGTTTGTTTTCTAGTGTTGCCCAGCATAATTTCTAATGTTGTCGTGTTTAAATGGCGTTTTATTTCAACTGCTGTGATTGTGAAACGTGGATACTATGGTTATCAGGCTTTGTTCACACTGGCTGTCGTTACACGAAAAAGTGCGATCTGTCAGATGCTGATTCGTTCTAATATATGTTTAACATGAAACATGAACTAACTTCCAAACACTCGATGAAGTGGTTGTCGTTGGGTTGGCAATCGGCCAAAGCTTCGCCGCGTCCACACTACGAAATTAGTATTTACACACGTACAACCGACAGGCTGTGCTCGCGTGTTACTTTTCAGTCAATCAGGGAAGGCGTCGCAAAGTCACAGTCGGTTCGCAAGCTATCAAATTTGTTAATCCTCGTGGGAAACCATGAAATTCAGTATTTAAGGCGCTAATCTTCGTGGGAAAAAGTTATTTTAGTATATAGGGGCTTTTTTCGTCAGAAACCACGAATTTTACTTTAACAGATGATACGTTTCCAAATCTCAGAATACGGTCAAACAATATCCACTAATTAAAAAGAGTTTACTGTAATCAACGGATCACGAAACCTGCTTTCTGGTCTCAACTACATAATGAGTTCGTTGGCATGAAATATGTATGCAATTATTCTTCAGAGGAGTGTATATAAAAACCACTTGGACAACAGTTCATTCGCTAAACAATCGAATCTGAAAATCTCAAAAAAATTGGAAACATTCCATGTCGTTCCATTGACAAAAATCTTTCATTATTTCCAAAAGTCCTTCCCAGTGTGAAATATAAGAGAAGGTACATATATCTATATAAGAGAAATCTATCTGAAAATGGTACTCTGGTACAGTTTTTCATGGTATGCGTTTACGATTCCGTGTCTATGCTTAGCGAAGAATTACCTACTCATGTATGAACTTGATACCGTTGCAAAATACCATTTAATACTCATCTAACTATGGAAGAAGCCTCGTATGTCGACGGCAGTATAGATGTTATTAAAGAATTATTACTCGTGGGAAGTCCGGAACATACAGTATGTAGTTGTTGCAAGGAGTAATCATCAGGCTTACATTTTACTGTTAGTATTGTAGCTTGGTTTTGGAAATAAAAATTAGTTGTAAAGCTATCGAGTTCTTGTCTCTCGATTTTTTACGGCCAGCATTGAAATGGAAACAAATTATGATTTTTGGAATTTATCTTTCTTATTCTATTTATCTTCTGGAATCAATTCCATTCGCAACCAGTCGTCTTTGGCCGTAATCCAAGTAGCATTGAACCAGAATGGAATCAGCTTGGCTGCCAATGCTTCGGTCAGTCGGGGAGATTTCTGAAAATCGATTGACTGTGCAGACAGACACACAGAACAACAGACAGACATACAGACAGACCAACAGACAGACCGACAGACAGACAGACATACAGACAGACCGACAGACAGACATACATACATACAGACAGACAGACCGACAGATCGACAGACAGACATACAGAGAGACAGACAGACAAGACATACAGACAGACC
>OZ038442.1:34298038-34311134 GCA_964036265.1 Daptonema setosum
CGCTCATACAACGGATCGTTCTCCATTTTACATTTAAATGTTTTTTTCAGAAAAAACTTGAAAATTGTGAAAAGCTTTATCCGATCTGCGGGCTGCTTTATTCCGTTCTAGACGTGAAATTGATTCATGTACCAATTTTCAGCTGACTAATTTGTACCGTTTTTGCCGAGGAGAAAACACAAAATTTCTCATTTTAATCGATATTGGACCTGACAAATGGTAATTTATCCCTACCGGGTTGAAATAGAACGGGAAAACCGATAAATCGAGATACTAGAAGTCCATACGACGAGACTAGATCGAGATTCCCACAAAAAAGCTTATCTCTCTCGAATCATATTAAAGGAACGGACTAACGTACGCCCCTTGAATCGTCAAGTGAAAACGCAGGTTACCGAAGTTGCTTCCTGCAATGCAAGAAATGCAAAATGCCTACGTCTCTAGTCTAAAACGTCGTCTTAAAAAGTCGGGTACGTGAATGAGTGAGTGAGTGGAGAGAGTGAGTGAGTGAGTGAATGAGTGAGTGTGTGAGTGAGTGTGTGAGTGAGTGAGTGAGTGAGTGAGTGAGTGAGTGAGTGAGTGAGTGAGTGAGTGAGTGAGTGAGTGAGTGAGTGAGTGAGTGAGTGAGTGAGTGAGTGAGTGAGTGAGTGAGTTAGTGAGTGAGTGAGTGAGTGAGTGAGTGAGTGAGTGAGTGAGTGAGTGAGTGAGTGAGTGATTGAGTGATTGAGTGAGTGAGTGAGTGAGTGAGTGAGTGAGTGAGTGAGTGAGTGAGTGAGTTAGTGGGTGAGTGAGTCAGTTAGTCAGAAGATTATTTTTCAGAAGCAGATGGTCGGTCTATCACCCCATCAACGTGTTTGTCAGTAGACATTCGTCCGTGGACTGATTATTTCGATGAGTATGAAGTAGGCAGGCTTGATGAAGTATATAAAAATAAAAAGGTAAAATGTCTCACAATCTGATAGTCTGTCTGTATGTCTGTCTGGTTCTCAGTCTGTATGTATGTCTGTCTGTATGTCTCACTGTCAACCAGTCTGTCTGTATGTGTGTCTGTCTGTTTGTCTGTCTGTCTGTCTGTCTGTCTGTCTGTCTGTCTGTCTGTCTGTATGTCTGTTTGTCGGTCTGTCTGTATGTCTTGTCTGTCTGTCTCTCTGTATGTCTGTCTGTCTGTCGGTCTGTCTGTCTGTATGTCTGTCTGTCTGTCGGTCTGTCTGTATGTCTTGTCTGTCTGTCGGTCTGTCTGTTGGTCTGTCTGTATGTCTGTCTGTTGTTCTGTGTGTCTGTCTGCACAGTCAACCGATTTTCAGAAATCTCCCCGACTGACCGAAGCATTGGCAGCCAAGCTGATTCCATTCTGGTTCAATGCTACTTGGATTACGGCCAAAGACGACTGGTTGCGAATGGAATTGATTCCAGAAGATAAATAGAATAAGAAAGATAAATTCCAAAAATCATAATTTGTTTCCATTTCAATGCTGGCCGTAAAAAATCGAGAGACAAGAACTCGATAGCTTTACAACTAATTTTTTTTCCAAAACCAAGCTACAATACTAACAGTAAAATGTAAGCCTGATGATTACTCCTTGCAACAACTACATATGTTCCGGACTTCCCACGAGTAATAATTCTTTAATAACATCTATACTGCCGTCGACATACGAGGCTTCTTCCATAGTTAGATGAGTATTAAATGGTATTTTGCAACGGTATCAAGTTCATACATGAGTAGGTAATTCTCCGCTAAGCATAGGCACGGAATCGTAAACGCATACCATGAAAAACTGTACCAGAGTACCATTTTCAGATAGATTTCTCTTATATAGATATATGTACCTTCTCTTATATTTCACACTGGGAAGGACTGATTGGTTACAAAAAAAACTAATTGAGAACGATATGAAGAAGTGAGTGAGTGAACGAACGTGATTTAGTGGATGATTGAGTGAGTGGATGAAAGAATGAAAGATTTTTGTCAATGGAACGACATGGAATGTTTCTAAATTTTTTGAGATTTTCAGATTCGATTGTTTAGCGAATGAACTGTTGTCCAAGTGGTTTTTATATACACTCCTCTGAAGAATAATTGCATATATATTTCATGCCAACGAACTCATTATGTAGTTGAGACCAGAAAGCAGCTTTCGTGATCCGTTGATTACAGTAAACTCTTTTTAATTAGTGGATATTGTTTGACCGTATTCTGAGATTTGGAAACGTATCATCTGTTAAAGGAAAATTTGTGGTTTCTGACGAAAAAAGCCTCTTTTTACTCAAATAATTTTTTCCCACGAAGATTAGCACCTTAAATATTGAATTTCATGGTTTCCCACGAGGATTAACAAACTCGATAGCTTGCGAACCGACTGTGACTTGGCGACGCCTTCCCTGATTGACTGAAGAGTAACGCGCGAGCACAGCCTGTCGGTTGTACGGAGTAACTGTGTGTAAATACTAATTTCGTAGTGCGGACGCGGCGAAGCTCTGGCCGATTGCCAACCCAACGACAACCACTTCATCGAGTGTTTGTAAGTCGGTTCATGTTTCATGTTAAACATATATTAGAACGAATCAGCTTCTAACAGAACGCACTTTTTTCGTGTAACGACACGGCGACAAAGACTAGACTAGTGAAACAAGTCTTGTTTTCTTGGAAACAATTCTGAGGGTACGTTTTCTTGTTTTCAGAAACTCGTGCCATCAAGACTTTCTAGAAAAATTATTTACTGTCCGACATGTTCACAAGCGAAAAGTTATAAAATACGTGTTTGTCTCACGTATAGATTATACAGTCGGCGAGTATGCGAATCAACTGGCCAGAGTACCGTTCATTAAGAAATTCTCTGAATGCATTTTTTTTTAATTCATGTCAGCGAAGTTCCAGATTTCACAATGGATGGACTGATTTTCTCGTCACAATTATTGAACAATCTTGAGAACGATACCACAAAGTGTTGAGTGAGTGAGTGAGTGAGTTTTACAGTGGCCAAAGTGGGTGAGCTCGTACTCAGTTTATAGACGACGTAAGTCTGATTCGTCAAAGGGTCGATTTTTCTTGAAGGCTCCAGTTTTTTCAGTAAAACTAGTGGAATCCAAGCGATCGACGTGCAGACAAAGATGATGGTGAGCACACGTTTACTGGGAATCATTGAGTGAGTGAGTGATGGAGTACAACAACAACAACAACAACAACAACAACAACAACAACATAAAAAAAAACAAAAAAAAACATTTACAACAACAACAACAACAACAACAACAACATCAACAACAACAACAACAACAACAACAACAACAACAACAACAAAAACAACAACAACAGCCAAACAACCAAGTTTTAAGGCCCGTACATACTCCACCATAACACGTAACATAACAAGGCATCATAACATAGCGAGTTATGCTACGGCAGGTAATGTTATGTTACGACGCATGGAGTATGTTCGCAAATCCACCATAACAAGGCAATTGATTTCTTCAAGGCGGCCTATCAAAAATGAACTTCGTAATTTTAATTCAATTAGCCATTTATTTCGATTACGAAAACTCCAAAACGTTTTTTATAGTATTATTATTGATGTGTACCTAGCTAGCCCTCACTCTACTTTCCCACTACACTCATATTTAACGTCCCTGCACAGGCACCCTTAATAATTATTGACCCTGCGAAGGCAACCACAAACTCAACACTTTATTTCTCAAACCGGAGGCCGACACGTGAAACTGACCGGTTGGCCGGGCCGGCAGCTATTAAGTACTCACAATACAGAAAGGCGGAGTCACAGCACGAGCGAACACTGTCGGCTCGTCCAGCACGCGAGCGCATGCTGGCGGCCGGATAACATAACTAGATAATATACTAGGCACTGGTAATAATAAGGCAATAAAATCAACGATATATCGAAAATAACCCTTAATAATACAACAATATATATCTTCTCTTCCCCTCGACAAAATAGTGAACTAATAAACACAATGAAATAGACAAATGACAAAATAAAATAATGACATAAGCGAAACAACACCAAAAAGAAAGAAAAACTCTAAAACAAAAACAAAAACAGGCCTCGGTGGAGCTACTCGATCCCCGTCAGATTCCATCTGACCTACACCTTGCTCCACCTAAAAATTTAACACAAAAAAAACGCTATTACTTCACCGAAAAAAAACAGTCAACGACACAACTAACAAAACATAACATACCCAATTTTGAAAATAAAACAAGATAACAAGTATTAACCGTTGAGTCAGCCATACCAACAAAACACTGCAGAAAACAAAAGCATTCACTTTTCCATGGTTGACTCGTGGCTATTCATATCACAATCAAGCGACGCTGGCCGGTGATTTCATGTGTTGATCCTCGACGCGTTCCAGCTCCATACGAACGCTGACTGGATCAAGCACCGGAAGGCTCCCGATATTCGGCTGAAAAAACGGTCTACTTACAATCTCCCAAAAACTCACTGGATCAAGTTAAAACAAACTTTTCAACAAATTTAAATAAAACACATTGAAAATAACACAGAAAAAAAATCAATGTTTACTCCCAGTTTGTAAATTTACCATTCAAATCCGTCTTTTTACATAAAATTACTTTCTCAACCCAAACCAACATTGGCGGTATCCAACAACGTTTTCAACGGGGAATTAGACACTCGCGGCTCACTGGCAGATCGCGTCGTATTGCCCGTACCAATCTTCGGACAACGACCAGACTCATGCGATGGCGCGAAGCAAAATCCGCAAACCCCTGCAATACAACTTTGCAACTCTACTTCTCATTTACTAAACAATGCTTTAATAACAAAAAAAAAATCAACCAGCATTTTCCTCACTATGAACATTTTAACAATACTCTCTTGAAACTCAAAACACTCTGTTTTCTTTAATAAATCAACTTAGCCACCCAAATAAAATGTGCACTGAACCAACTATATTGTTCGACTTTATCCGTCAAACGTGCTCCTCGACGAGTGTCCACATCCACTTCGGACGGCCGAGACTGCGGCGAAGTCTTGCTCGGACACACTGCTGCCTTGTGGCCGAGTTCGCCACACCTACAATTTTACGCCAGTCTCACCATACACAAAAACCTTATCTTTAATAAAACTCTATTCTCGAACCCAAATTTTCGTAGCTACTACATTATCATAAATATAACTCACAACCATTCACATTCTCACGGGTTTCATCAACATCAATCCAGTAACCTGTAGCAAATCGTTCCGGCGAAACCTCGACCAGGTATCCCATAACCACCACCTCGACCACCACCACGACCACCACCGCGACCACCGAATCCTCCACGGTTATTATACCCGCCACCAAATTTGCCACCACGCGGTTTCACACAGTCCTTTACCAAGTGACTGAAAGAGTGGCATCGGCTACACCTTGCGCGTGGTTGCCAACCTGCAATCACATCATTGAAAACTTTTCAACTCTACATAATTAACGTTTAAAATTCCCCAAATTTTCTTCAGAAAACAACTGATAAAACAAAATACCGATAAAACAAAATACCTGCATACCGTTCAATGCAAAAAATAATAATATCAATAACTCACCGTTATGATGTGTAGACGTGTGTCCGGATGCCACCGACTTTTGGGCGCATTTAACAATCAGCGTACTCATTCGATCCTCCAATTTATTGTTGTTGAGGTCGCGTCGTGACATTTCTACGATGAATTAAGTTCCTGAAAAGACACGTAAAAAGTTAGGGAACGAACACATACGCAAAAAAAATTAATGGCAGCACATTACGCAGCAAAATCCCACAAACTTCACCAGCTCCATTCCATTACATTTAACAGCACAAGAACATAATAGTGAATGAAATTGTGACACCACAAAACAAAACAGACACGAAACAAGGCTAGGCTAACACAGAGCAAGAACAGTTAAGCAACCATGAAGCTAAACATTGACGCAAGCAAAACGAACAAGCAAGCAAGGAATATGCGATTAAATTATAAGCAAACAAAAAATTTAGCTGACCATAAAACAGGCTATAACAGAAAATAATAAATTATCATACTTTGACTTACTGCTCATCGTTTCTCAGCTGCAAATACGACAGTGGAACGTGATGTACTTTGAACCGACCCCGGGCATCGTCCAGCTCAACCGCTGCCGAACGTCGACCGACGAATTCGCGGATTACACCCTTCATGTCGTTCGCCAGATCCAATTTGAGCTTTCTCTGCGCACGTAGGGCGTCACTTCTCACGTAGACTTGGTCACCGACCTTGAACCTGGTTTCCACCCGATCGTAAAACTTCCCACGCACGTAGGATTCCTGGGCTTTCATGATATCCTTCCGTACCTGACTCCAAAAATCTGACAATTCCGGCTTAGACAAGAATTCAGTACTGTCAGCACTATACGGAGTCCCATACAACACATGAAATGGTGAACGGAAACCGAGTGACTGATGCGGTTTGACATTGCATGCCATAGCCGCAGATTCCGCATACAGATACCATGAATTAACATTCTTGCCTTCATGCGCCAGTCGTTTAGACAGAACATCCTGAAAAGTTCTAATGGAACGTTCGATCAGTCCGTTTGACTGTTTAGCGTACGGTGTAGTTGTTTCATGACGAACTCCCAAACCCGCCAGAAATTCCTGCACAGCTCGAGAACAAAAATGAGAGCCCTGATCCGAAACCCCTTCGCTCGGCACCCCACAGACTACGTGAAACGGTGATGTAGTCAACAATGCGACCATCAAGATCAAGATCATGATGTACAATGAACTGAACGCCGTGCGACAAGCCCAAAGAACATCTTTCAAACTACCCTGCTCCACATCATTCACGGGATCACTGATCTTAGCCTCGGCCAAAACCTTCTTCCGACTCTGTGTTTCATCCTTATCCATTAATATGGCTGTGGGCAGCTCCCAATAATTACCCAACGTAGCGCCCTCATCCCCAGTGTCCTTGCCATTTTCATCACGAAACACCAACAGCGCTTCTTCCTCGTCTTCAGGCTTCGGATTTTTCTCACGCACCTGAGCTATCAGCGTGTTTTCAACCAACTGATCACAGTGATTTAAATAACAACGACCATCCGGACCCACTATTTGAAAATTCAGATCTTTCAACGCACGAACGCCGATCAAAAAAGGAGTGCTGCAGTGATCTGTGACGTGACATTCAACCGACTTCGTTCTACCCGCCACTTCAACGCTCAAACTAACAGTACCCAAACAGTTCACGATCGTCTCATTAACGGCTACCAACTGTTGTCTACACGCCTTAGGCTTCAATCCCAGCTGATTAACCAGCTCCAAAGAAACCAGTGAATTGATCGAGCCTGAATCCAAAATCCAATTTTCGGGTTCCAACATTACTCCCTCAACAAACAGTTTCGTCATAGGTGCTGATGGCACACAAGGTACCGATCTCATCTGTCTAACTGGTAGACGAACCATACCTACACGAGACACCGAAGTGGACGTACTAGACGAAACATTTTGTTGACCGAGCTGTTCTTGTACCTTGTCTAATTGACCCTTAAGTTCAGCTACCATACGTTCTAGTCTGTCATTAGAAGCACCCGAATTCACCGCTCTAACAGGACTTGGACCGGTCTGACTCTGTTTTTTAGGGCACTCGAATGATTTATGACCTTCCTGGTTGCATGTGAAACATCTTATATACCCACCAGGTCGATTGCCAGATTGTGCCGTCGGTTGACTACCAGATGACCTACTGCCCTGCCAATTTCCCTGACTCTGAGTATTCACCTGACCCTGAACCCGATGTCCATTACCCTGCCAATTACCATAGCATTGCTGTGCACCCTGATAACGGTTGTTTGCAAACCCATCTTGCTGATAACCTCTGTTCTTTCCTACATACGGGCAGTGCGACACCACATGATCACCGAGTTTATCGCAAAACGAACAGAACTGCCGAAAGTTACCCCTAAAATTAGATGATCGACCCTGATTAAACATCGCACCTCCCTGCGCCCTGCTCACGAAACTACGTTGACCCTTACCGAACAGTTCCTTTTCTACGTCTTCCTTGACCGCCAGTTGTGCCACCAGATCGTCAAAGTTTTTCGTACCCAATCGCGCAGCCTCACCTACCAAGACTTTGAATTGCAAATTCTGAATTCCCACTTTCAACTGACCGATCAGTGTAGAATTATACATGCGCTCGTACGGATAAACCGGGCACATGGCTTTTAACGCCCTACTATAATCTGCAATGGACTCGCCCGTTTGTTGGTAACGTGCAGCGAACAAAGCCATCTGTTTAGATTCAGAGAACGGGTCACTATATCTCATATCCAAATATTCCAGGGCCGACTTCCAAGTAGGACTATTATTGTTTTCCGTAAATTCAGCATAGGCAGCCCCAGTTAAGCACTGATCTAAATGTAGCAACTTAACTCGTTCCGATACTCCCATGTTATCCACTCTAGACTTGAGACCCTTCACCCAATTACGATATTCCTCCGGCCGACTACCATTGAATGTTTTATAACTCCCGGACAACAACAAAGTATCCGCATTCCGGTCACACAGTTGTGCCACTACGTCAGCTAGTGTGCTAACGTCCGACGTCACTCTCGACCCATCCGGGCCACCAGCATTATAGCTGTCTACCGCATGGGTAAATTTCGATTCTCCTCCAGAACCCCGAGTGACGCCTGTTCGTAAATTGACACTCCATGGCAATCTGTCAACTTTCCGAAAACACTGTAAACCCGCCGCCATGACCCATTCATACACGTCAACAGTTTCTGCTTGCTTGCCTGGTGCCGCCGGAAATTTAACGGTTGAAATCGGAGGATGAATATTACTCAATTCCTTGAGCAATTTCATCACTTGAGTCAACACCGCTTTATTATCGTCCTCGTACAACCCATACACACAACTGAAAAATTCCTGTTTGCCGATTTCAGCCATTCCACCATCACTAGCACCAGCCTCAGCTTCTTCAAATTGTTCCTCAGTATCCACCATGCTTATTCGAAGGAGCAAACACAACAAATATAACCCAATAGTCTTTCAATAATTTATAATACCACTATAATGCAATTTAAAACATCATAAAAATAAATTGCCGCTGTTAACTCACAGTAAAATAATCAACCAACAATTAATAATTTCAAAATGAAACTTGGCCTCAAGCCAACAATCCTCTTCCACAGCACACACAAAAAACTTTCTAGAACATTCGAGAAAAAGGTATGGATAAAACGAGCGCGACGGGCGCCAGTATTATTATTGATGTGTACCTAGCTAGCCCTCACTCTACTTTCCCACTACACTCATATTTAACGTCCCTGCACAGGCACCCTTAATAATTATTGACCCTGCGAAGGCAACCACAAACTCAACACTTTATTTCTCAAACCGGAGGCCGACACGTGAAACTGACCGGTTGGCCGGGCCGCATATTCCCAGAAACTACAAAAAAAATTGTCATCAGTAAAACTTTTCTCAAAACTATGGTTTCGCACAAGTGAACGGAAAATTTTGTGACTAAAAATCTTTTTTTTGGAAAACGAAGCATAAATCAGAGAAAAAATAGGATTGCCTGTTATGAAGAAACTATCCGATTCTAGCACTCTTATTTGCATTAAAAAGTCCCCATTGTTTGTATGGCTTCGGCTTAGTAATTATCACAGACTGTTCCTTCTAAGCGAGATCGCCGAGTATGAGGCTAAGAGTTAGTTTTCAGTTTAGGCTTAGGATTAGGCTTAGGGTTTGAGAAGGGCTTGGGCGCGTAGCGCCCGAGCCCTTCTTCAAAGGCTAAGCCTAAGCCTAAGCCTACACTGAAACCTAAGTTTTATGCCCCCGCCTTGGACCGTTAGCACCGCGAAGCGGAGGTGTCCAGCGTGGTTTTTCATGTCACCACAAGCCGAACCATTAGCCATAACCTAAGAGGTAACACATGTTTTAATAACATGTATTTTTCATGGAAATACGTTGATTATCGAAAAGTTGAAATAATTTTTTTGAAATTTAATTCTAACTTTTAACGTTATTTTAACCATTCAATAATCAACGTATTTCCACGAAAAATACATGAAAAAAATCAGCAAAGCAAGCTTAATTTTATGACAATAAAAATTCCATCAAAGAAATTAATTTTTTTCGAAACTTTTTTTGAGAATTTTTTTTTGTTCATTTGTTCGAAACCATTCATCCATTCAGGGAAAAGTTTTACTGATGACAATTTTTTTTGTAGTTTCTGGGAATATGCGGCCGGGCCGGCAGCTATTAAGTACTCACAATACAGAAAGGCGGAGTCACAGCACGAGCGAACACTGTCGGCTCGTCCAGCACGCGAGCGCATGCTGGCGGCCGGATAACATAACTAGATAATATACTAGGCACTGGTAATAATAAGGCAATAAAATCAACGATATATCGAAAATAACCCTTAATAATACAACAATATATATCTTCTTTATTGCCCCCTGATATGAACATATAGTTTTTTTGGGTTAGCTCAACTGCAAATGCCGCTCAGCTCGCTTGACTTGGGATGGATTACCTAATGTTTCATGCCCTTGGTATGGGAACCTTCTGGAACGATCGCGCGCGTGTTTTTCTTTGTGTCTCGGGCCCATCAACTATAAAATTAGTTTTTTTTTCATGGCTACCCTGAAAACAACTTGCAGAGGATAAATAAACAAGTAGTACTAAAAAAATTAGCTGTCGTTTTAACAGGATACCGACTGAAAGATGATGCAATCAGCGTTTAACACGCTGAATCGATGAAAATAAACCTTATATGACAGTTTCTAGTTTTCGTTTGTTAAAATCAATTTTTTGAAGCTGAATAAAATTTATATAATTGATCTGTTATGACAAAGTTATTCGAAATTTTTCGAATAACACCATAACAGAGATTTTCTTCCCGCATGTTATGATATGATGCGTGTTATGTTACGATGGGGGAGTATGTAGACCCACCATAACAGGCTCCGCCTCCATAGCATAACGTGTTATATTACGGTGTTATGGTGGAGTATGTACGGGCCTTTAACCATTTGCTGGGCTGAAGTAGTAGTCAGACTTGTTCACATGGAAGTTGTACGCTATTTCAATAACATCAGATAAACTTGCCTTAGTTCTCAACCAATAACGTTTTCGTCTATAATGTGTTAAGTCCGTACGCTACTTTATTTCTCATTTCTTGTAATCAATCAATCAATCTGTCAATTATTCAATCAATCAGTCAATCACTGAATCAATCAATCAAGCAATCAAGCACTTGTTCAATCAGTAAAATCAATCATTCCTATCAGTCCGCCAGACATTTAAGGGCAAGCTATGTATACCTTATTTCAACCCGAAACTAATATGAACAGTTTCGTGTTTCAAACTAGAAAAATGAACAGTTTCGTGTTTCAGACTAGAAAAATGAACAGTTTCGTGTCTCAGACTAGAAAAATGAACAGTTTCGTGTTTCAGACTAGAAAAATGAACAGTTTCGTGTTTCAGACTAGAAAAATGAACGACTTCGTGTTTCAGACGAAAAGAATGAACAGTTTCGTGTTTCAGACTAGAAAAATGAACAGTTTAGTTTATTTTACTAGAAAAATGAACAGTTTTATTAATTAAACTAGAAAAATGAACAGTTTAGTGTTTCAGGCAGTCATTTAATCAGTCAGTCAATCAGTCACTCAGTCAGTCATTCAGTCAGTCAGTCTGTCTAGAGACCCACTTGTCACCCCCTTGTAATTCTGTCGTGAAGTGATACCACGATACAAATCTGGCGATCGGTTCTCTCATAAGCACAAATCTGACTGCATTTGGTGACTGTTCGCTCATAAATTGTCTTTGTTCAGCGAAATACAATGTAATGTGGTCGTATAAACCTGAATGGAGTGAATGAGTGAGTGAGTGAGTGAGTGAGTGAGTGAGTGAGTGAGTGAGTGAGTGAGTGAGTGAGTGAGTGAGTGAGTGAGGGAGTGAGTGAGTGAGTGAGTGAGTGAGTGAGTGAGTGAGTGAGTGAGTGAGTGAGTGAGTGAGTGAGTGAGTGAGTGAGTGAGTGAGTGAGTGAGTGAGTGAGTGAGTGAGTGAGTGAGTGAGTGAGTGAGTGAGTGAGTGAGTGAGTGAGTGAGTGAGTGAGTGAGTGAGCGAGTGAGTGGGTGAGTGAGTGAGTGAGTGAGTGAGTGAGTGAGTGAGTGAGTGAGTGAGTGAGTGAGTGAGTGAGTGAGTGAGTGAGTGAGTGAGTGAGTGAGTGAGTGAGTGAGTGAGTGAGTGAGTGAGTGAGTGAGTGAGTGAGTGAGTGAGTGAGTGAGTGAGTGAGTGAGTGAGTGAGTGAGTGAGTGAGTGAGTGAGTGAGTGAGTGAGTGAGTGAGTGAGTGAGTGAGTGAGTGAGTGAGTGAGTGAGTGAGTGAGTGAGTGAGTGAGTGAGTGAGTTAGTGACTGCGTGAGTGAGTGAGTGAGTGAGTGAGTGAGTGAGTGAGTGAGTGAGTGAGTGAGTGAGTGAGTGAGTGAGTGAGTGATTGAGTGAGTGAGTGAGTGAGTGAGTGAGTGAGTGAGTGAGTGAGTGAGTGAGAGTGAGTGAGTGAGTGAGTGAGTGAGTGAGTGAGTGAGTGAGTGAGTGAGTGAGTGAGTGAGTGAGTGAGTGAGTGAGTGAGTGAGTGAGTGAGTGAGTGAGTGAGTGAGTGAGTGAGTGAGTGAGTGAGTGAGTGGGTGAGTGAGTGAGATAGTGAGTGAGTGAGTGAATGAGTGAGTTAGTGAGTGAGTGAGTGAGTGATTGAGTGAGTGAAAGAAATGAGTGAGTTTAGCTCCCGTCTATGTTTATTCTGTAAAAAAAAAAAAATAACAACACAAAAATATTAAATTAATAATGTAATCGCATAAAAATCACTCAAAGTCTTTCATATTTTTTTCGATTTCTGTGAATTTCTGTTGGCAATTTTGTAAATTCGGATGTCGGCCCAGAGCATTTCGTTCAGTTTTCGTTTCTGATCATCTGTTAGGTTCTCAATAACTTTTGTTGTATTCTTCTGAAAGTCACATACTACTTCACTCACTCACTCACTCACTCACTCACTCACTCACTCACTCACTCACTCACTCACTCACTCACTCACTCACTCACTCACTCAC
>OZ038442.1:34311334-34343834 GCA_964036265.1 Daptonema setosum
AGTGAGTGAGTGAGTGAGTGAGTGAGTGAGTGAGTGAGTGAGTGAGTGAGTGAGTGAGTGAGTGAAGTCACCTGAACCGTTCCATCCCATATAGAAAGATTGATGGTTTACGTACATGAGAACCTTATCATAGTTTGTTTTCCGGTACTGAGCTGAATATAAATGCTACTTTGTAAAAAACATTATCAACAACGACAACAACAACAACAACAACAACAACAACAACAACAACAACAACAACAACAACAACAACAACAACAACAACAACAACAACAACAACAACAACATTAAATTATTCTGGCATCCCCACCATCAAAACAATGATAACAATATAATACCATATTTACATTAACTGAACTTATTACTGATCATTTGTGATTCATTATAATATATGTATTTCATCTACTTGTTTTTCTGTGCTCCTTAGCACATACTTCCTAAACTGGAATGAAAATATTATTATTATTATTATTATTATTATTATTATTATTATTAACAACAACAACAACAACAACAACAACAACAACAACAACAACAACAACAACAACAACAACAACAACAACAACAACAACAACAACAACAACAACAACAACAACAACAACAACAACAACAACAACAACAACAACAACAACAACAACAACAACAACAACAACAACAACAACAACAACAACAACAACAACAACAACAACAACAACAACAACAACAACAACAACAACAACAACAACAACAACAACAACAACAACAACAACAACAACAACAACAACAACAACAACAACAACAACAACAACAACAACAACAACAACAACAACAACAACAACAGCAACAACAACAACAACAACAGCAACAACAACCACAACAACAACAACAAAAACAACAAAAACAACAAAAAACAACATTTACAACAACAACAACAACATCAACAACAACAACAACAACAACAACAACAACAACAACAACAACAACAACAAGAGCCAGAAGAACAAGTTTTAACCATTTGCTGGGTTGAAGTAGTAGTCAGACTTGTTCACATGGAAGTTGTACGCTATTTCAATAACATCAGATAAACTTGCCTTAGTTCTCAACGAATACCGTTTTGTTCTATAATGTATTAAGTCCGTACGCTACTGTATGTATCAACTCTTGTAATCAATCAATCAATCTGTCAATTATTCAATCAATCAGTCAATCACTTAATCAATCAATCAATCAAGCACTTAATCAATCTGTAAAATCAATCAATCCTATCAGTCCGCCAAACATTTAAGGGCAAGCTATACCTTATTTCAACCCGTAACTAAAATGCTTCGGGTTACGTGTTTCAAACTACAGGGTGGTCCAAAAAAAATGACAACACTTTGAAGCTGAATAACTCTTGGCACAAAGATCAGATTCGATTGAAATTTTCAGGTATTATCATCAACATACTAACTTGAAATAATATATAAAACCAAAGGGATCGGACAATCACAACGGCCACCACGCATTAATGTTTGCAAAAACGCGTGTGGGTCAAAAACCGAGCAATTCATACAAGAACATTCAGGACATGGTTTACCCGCGACTTGTGAAACTATAAACTCAGTTATTTTGGCATGTAATCAATCCAAACGCTTTTTTACTCATTTTGAACCATTTGTAGTTTACATTTTTTGTATTTTATCTTTCATTCGATAAAATATTGTTTCAGAGGTTCAAAACTGCATGCATCTTTTTCTGACATTGAAAAAACGTTTAGTTAGCTAATTTTAAAATGAAAAAGTAAAAACCGATTAAAAAAATGTTTAAAACCCAACAATAAAGTTTATTTAAACGTGGAATTTGTATCAATGGCTAGCAAAATCTAAGTTTTCATTTGTTACGTGCATATCATCCCTTGAATATGCATGCACAATTAGGCGGTTTTTGACCCATGCGCATTTTTGCAAACATTGATGCGTGGTGGCCGCTGTGATTGTCCGATCAATTTGGTTTTATACATTTTTCTAAGTTAGTATGTTGATGATAATACCTGAAAATTTCAATTAAATTTGATCTCTGTGCCAAGAGTTATTCAGCTTCAAAGTGTTGTCATTTTTTTGGACCACCCTGTAGAAAAATTAACAGTTTCGTGTTTCAGCCTAGAAAAATGAACCGTTTCGTGTTTCAGACTAGAAAAATTTACAGTTTCTTGTTTTTAACTAGAAAAATGAACAGTTTAGTTTTATTACTAGAATAATGAACAGTTTTATTGATTAGACTAGAAAAATGAACAGTTTAGTGTTTCAGTCAGTCAGTCAATCAGTCAGTCAGTCAGTCAGTCAGTCAGTCAGTCAGTCAACCAGTCAGTCAGTCAGTCAGTCAGTCACTTAATCAGTCAGTCTGTATTGAGACTCACTCGTCACTCGTCGCCGTGAAATGGTACCAGGAGACAAATCTTGCGATCGGTTCTCTCATAAGCACAAATCTGACTGCATTTGGTGCCTGTTCACTCATAAACCGTCTTTGTTCAGCGAAATACAATGTAATGTGGTCGTATAAACCTGAGTGGAGTGAGTGAGTGAGTGAGTGAGTGAGTGAGTGAATGAGTGAGTGAATGAGTGAGTGAGTGAGTGAGTGAGTGAGTGAGTGAGTGAGTGAGTGAGTGAGTGAGTGAGTGAGTGAGTGAGTGAGTGAGTGAGTGAGTGAGTGAGTGAGTGAGTGAGTGAGTGAGTGAGTGAGTGAGTGAGTGAGTGAGTGAGTGAGTGAGTTAGTGAGTGAGTGAGAGAGTTAATGAGTTTCCCAACATGCATTCTCGGTTTTTCCTTTTAAAACTATTGCTCCATTATCCATCACTTTTGTACAGACGCTTAGAAATTCGCAAAATTTCGAGTGGTGGAACTCGAGAGTGGAAATAGGGGTGAGTTCTGAAAGAATAAGAAAACTAGTCAATGACGGATGAAATTCGAGTTACCAAATGACTTCATGACTAATTACTGTAGCTGACTGACTGGCGACGCGCCGAACCCCATGCCATATAGCCAAGCCAGAGCCTAAGGCTGAACCGAAAATTAACTACATACTGGCCTCAATCTCTCTTCGAACGTACAGTCTGTGCTAATGACTAAGCCGAAACCATACAAACAATGCAATTAGTGATTGAAATTGAAAAATAAACAACGAGTTCTAAAATAAAAATTAAACTAAAGCTATACGAAATAAATATATCCCATTCAAAATTAAATTATTTCGTGACCACACTGACTGACGGACTGACTGACTGACTGACTGACTGACTGACTGACTGACTGACTGACTTACTGACTGACTGACTGACTGACTGGCTGACTGACTGTCTGTCTGACTGACTGACTGACTGACTGACTGACTGACTGACTGACTGACTGACTGACTGACTGACTGACTGACTGACTGACTGACTGACTGACTGACTGACTGACTGACTGACTTACTGACTGACCCAACCTTCTAAAAGCGGAAGACCGAGAACTACTGTAAATCAACGGACGGCCGCTAGGCTGTTCCCTAAATATGGTTCGATTAAGATTCGATTAAGATAAGCTTTTTTGCGGGTATCTCGATCTAGCCTCATCGTATCAACTTCTAATCTGTTTCATCGGTTTTCTCGTGCGATTCTACACCTGATTGGCTATTTTTAACCCGGTAGGGACGAATTTTCATTTTTCAGGTCCAAAAACGATGAAAATGCGATTTTACGTTTAACTGTCCCGCAGATCGGAATAATATTTGCACCATTTTTAAGTGATTTTATGAAAAAAATGTCAAAAATCGCAGGCAAAATGGAGAAAGAATTGTTGTATGAGCGATAGAGCGGTTCGATCGAACTGAAATTTTAACTGAATGTATACGACACTTATGTTAGTTTGATCCGCTATCTAACTTTTTATTATCTTGAAACACGCAAAAGTGGCAAAAGGGTACATCGAGGAAAAAATTTTGGACATTTTTCAGGAAAACTAAATTACAGTTATGACCAAAGTTCGAATGATCTTCAAAATGTGTTCATTCGACGACGCGGAATTCAATTTCAGTATTACATTATTTCGACCCATTTTTTGATAAACTCATTGTACTGTCTGTAAAACCCGAAAAACAGATAAATGAAAATTTCAACATTGTTGACGATTTTTGCCCATTTGAAACTCAGATTATTGTCAGGTTTAAAATAATGAAGTTCTTCATATTGATAGGATGTTTGAAAAGACTGAAGTTCTATTCAATACAGAAAATATGATTTGCTCAGCTATGTTCAAAAAAATTACGGGCCGCCAAAAACAATAGAAATTTAAGTTCAGTCATTCACGCTGTTGCTGCCACATTTGATTATAAATTATTTTCTTTTACAGAGACATGACACACTTGATTTTAACAGCATGTTTAGAAGGAAAAAATTTCAAATAATTTATGGCTTTAAAACTTAAATTGGACCCTCAAATGAATTTTTATAATCTGTCAAAAAACAGCAAAATTAAAGAAAAACTGACCAAAAATTTTTTCGAAGTAAATTTTTTTGTCATTTATAGACATGTACCAATATCATCAAAACACGTCAAAACCGTATTTTAAGAAGTCTTAAAGTGAAGAATTTTTTTCAAGGGTCACATGGTACATGGCGTCAGCTATAAGTACAACTAACCAAATAACAGTCAAGTTTTGAAGTTACTTTCACACTTGACACAAATATGATTGGAAATTATGTTTGATGATGGAAACCCATTTAAATTATATTTCTGGTTCAGGTTGTCAAGTGGATAGTGGGTCTGCATGTTAAACGGGTGGTTCTGAGTTCAATACCCCTAAAAATCAATAACACCGAAAATGTTAAATTGTTTCATTTTTGATATTATTTACTGATCTAGAACCTCAACGGTTTATTTTACATAACGTAAAGCAGCTTTTAATTAACATTATCACTATTTCAGGGTTTTTGCATTATTCTGTCAATTATGTAATGACTTCTTCTATAAGAAAAAAATGGAGGGGCTCGCGAACTATCCCTGTTCTCACGATTTTTCTGTAATTCAATGTTTGAAAATTCACATTTATTGAAGATCTGAGACATTTTCACAAAATGTATATGTTATGTGATTTGTTCACACATGAAAAAGTAAAAGACAAGCAACTAAAAGGGCCCTGAAGGCATGGGGAGTAACGAATATGGTTCGAACCTGGCAAGTCCAATCGTGAAAAAGTATGAGACAAGAGAGTTTTATTCTTATGTTTTAGATAGTCTGATCGTGAAAAAGCAGGAAACAAGATTTGCGATTAATCACGAAAAAGCTTGTACTTCATTAAATCAAGAATCAAACCAAATTACACGAAACATATTTGGGACTTTTGGGTGAAAACGAAATCCTCTGTATTTCGTCTAGCTAGTTCTGAGCATAGATATTTTCTTCTGTTCCTGTGACCAGTCTGCCACGACATCTTTTCATCTAAATTATACAGGGTGGGCCAAAAAAAACTCTGCGATTTTGTGAGACCATAACTGCGATTTTGTGAGACCATAACTTTAACTGTATACAATGAATTTCTTTGAAATTTACAGGTTATTTCCTTAACATATTAACTTAATTTTCTCTGAAATTTCATTGAGATATCTAACACACACCGGCCACACGGTCAGAATACATGAAAATTTCACTTTTGTCTTTAAACGGCGTCATTATTGTGAAGAGAAATCATGTGCATACGTAACTTAAAAGCATTAATTTGTTTATTAATTAAAAGAATAAATTCAATAATTGTCCAAAAAATAAAAGTTAGGCGGTTAATTATTATAATAATTTATTTTCAAAACCAGTCTTCTAATAACGCGATAGTTCTGGTGCTAAACTGTTTTTCATGTCTGTTACCGGTTATTGAGTTCCTCCTCAGTGATATTTCGTTTCAAATACGTTACTTTTTCCTCAAAACTTCAAGATCAATAAATAAAAGTTCAAGATTTATGAAAAACATGCTCGCTCTGTTCATACGTCAATGTTTTTAGGAACGTTAGTCGGCGCGGTTCAAGCTGGTTGTGGCAAATTTTGAGTTTTCCACGTACCGTGGTTGTTTATTTCGCAAATTTCATGCTTATTTGCAATGCATGTCTTTGAAATTTTTGAACGATAAAAAATAATAAATCAGTGAGATATTCTGAGATTTTCATTCAAATTCATCAATAAAATTCAACTCTAAGGTAATGCCATACATCAGACCAGGTAACAAAAAGCAATTATCTTACTGTAAGAGTTTTCCATTCACATTGAAACTAAATTTAGACCGAATTGCTACTTAAACAAGTTTCTTTTAATCCTTGTAATATTATTTAGTTCACTCGTTCAATTCAATAATAGATTATACCTAAAACTAACTTATACACATGATTTCTCTTTGAAATAATGACGCCGTTTAAAAGAAAAACTGAAATTTTCATGTATCCTGATCGTCTGGCCGGTGAGTAGTACAGTACGGTCTGGGCCGATGGATACTTACAGTGTTAACCGCCTAATCATTTGTTATTTCTCGCAGGGTCCTCTTTTACCTGTTATAGCATATACCGTTCCCCCTTTGAACACTGCACATAGACTAGCTCGCGGCCCCACTTCTGTCCCCCTCATCAATACTGAAATAAGCAATTGCGGCGGCGGCGGCGGCGGGCCCCAACCTTCATTAATCAATACCAATACCAAACTGTTTATGAAAAAAAATTTTATTGATCCTCAATACAATTTATTAACAAGTGCTAGAAAAATTTCAAAATCCAATGGTTTTTCATGATTATCACCGTTTAAATAAGCAATCAAAGCTTGTACAGGGGATCCTGTACGCTGTTTTTCACTATCCTTTCCAGGATAAACAATCATACCACTGTCGTTAATATGAGGAGAAAGCAGTTTAACCAAACGTGCCATGTTGAACTTTCGTTTCAACGGGACTCGTTCGGTTTTTGATTCGATATCCATAACACTGATGTGATGGTATGAAACCTCCTTCTCTTACAGTGAGCAACTCGTTTTCTGTTGTAAAATCAATGACAAGATATTGATGAATATTATTTTGCTTAAGCATGTGATTAAATGGTTCCAACAAACGAAAACTTTCTCCGGGAAAATAGTTGTTTGATATAGATTTAATGACAGGCAGCATACGCCTGCTGGCGAACAAAACAAGATAATTAGTACTTCGCAAAAGAGTAGACAAACAGCTTTTTTGCAATGGTGTAGAACCAGACAAATTTTGAATTACGAGAATTGCAGTATAGTTTTGATGATGACTTAGAATGTTCCAAATATCGAAAAGCGAGGAAATATTTTTGGGATTTTGACAGACGTCATCAAATACAACACATTTATGAAAAGCAGATGAATTAGAAAACAATGAATTCTCTCGGATGGCTTCGTCAGGATAACCTTCATGAAATGTAATTGGTATATTATCTTTTTTTAATGCATCACGAAGTCTTTCGAACAACAATTGATCATCAGCATGTTTGGCGTGTACCCAATGAACCTCAGATAACGGGCGTTGAAAGCAGTCTTGATGGTTTTTTAGCAGGTTTTCAATTAAATATGTTTTTCCACAATTAGAGCCGCCCGTTACAATTATGCAGGACGGTGATTTCAGTTTCAAGTCACAAGTTGTCATTATGATAAATATTGGTGTGATTCACACTATTTATGCATTAAAAAAGTAAGACATTCCTCACTTAATGTCAATACCGGTTTGAAATTGACCTTGTCGATCTATGGTGAACCAAGAATCATAATAACAGAACATCAGGATTATTAGATTTTCCGTTGGAGCTTCAGCAAAAGTGATGTCAATGTCACAGGTACCCTGTGACTTCTTAAGTCGTTCTTGTTGGACAGCTGACGTCAGAGAAACTCCATATACTGCATTTCCATTATCGAAAGTTGTCATGTCAAACAATGGATTGACGGCATTTAATTGCTCGAACACTGCCGAATAAGGTTCATGATAATGTTTTTGCTTGGGATCCATGTTCATTCCCCCTAATGATGGAAGAATCTGACCATTACACTGAACAGTTATGTTCTTAACGTTATGATGTCCGAACACATGGCCAGAGTCATGTGGATCACCATTATACTGGTTTTCTCGGAGGATTACCATGGCAATCTTTTTCGGGAGACGACTAGTGTTTAGTGAATGCGAAAAATTTGTCATCGACTTTTGGTGTAAATAATTTAAAACTTGAACACACTCATAGTCTACTTTGATGGTAGGAGGAATAACAGCGTTCAGTCGACATCTTGGCACGTGTAAATAGGCATGCGAAATTGTGAGTTTCAAACTCATAGACACATCTGTGGGCAGTTTAGTTTCCAACAAGCAAGTTTCCGAACGGGCTGGATAGAATCGCAGCGTACAGTGAACATTATCTGGCAAAAAAGCACCAGACTGGAACACATCCAAATTAACTGGCGTAGATGCGGAGACCGTTTTACCGTCTTTAATCATCATTCCACGTTCATAGTCGGCAGGGTTGATACTATCGTTAAGCAGTACTCTATTCTTAAACTTTGGATTCTCATTGTGGAAAAATAATGCAGACTGCAGCGCACGTTGTTGGCGTTCATCCGTGAACAATAAATTTTTTAAATATGATTTCCGTGAGTGTTCCCGTTGAGAAGATTCACATAAATTACCGTTAATGAATAAATTAACATCTTCAAACATCGAGAAGCCGATTCCGTTGTAAACATTGGCTTTATCTGTTTTTGCAATGTTCACCCATTCATCATTAACTTTTTTAGATATAGTAAACTTTACGATTATTTTAACATTTTTAGCATCGATCACCATACCAGGTATTGGTCTGATATGGAATATTATCGGATTTCGATTATTTTTTGTGTCCACTGGTAGTAGTGAATCAGATTGAATTGTTTCAACCGCGACAGTATCCAGTTGATCCCGCCAGTTGACATCAAGCTTACGTTTAGGCATTTTTCGGACGAATGTGATAGACAATGAAGAAATGATTATGTTTTGAATTTACTGACTCTCCGCTGTGGTTAAGTAGTGAAAATGTGATACGATGATGAAGACTTTTCTCCAATGGCATGTAGCCAATCCTTGGGCTATTAAAAGTACCTAATATGTGGGGATCAGTTGCTGGTGCATGCAGGAAATCAATAATGCGATTATTTGAACCTCGTGAGGTTGAAAAATTTTGCTTGGCTTGATGGCATGAAATCAAGAACAGACGTTCATCAACAGAGGGGTTATATGTTTGAAATTTTATAGGTGTATCCGTGACTGTTTTTTCTTCATTTTCTAAAAATTCAGGTAATCCTAACATGTCCGCCAAATCTGGAGACAAGTCAACGGTGGACATTTTGGGTTGCCTAAATTGCCATCCTGAAAGATTTTTGAAAATTTTGGCGGGCGCTGTCTCCATGTTCGTACCATATTCATCAGCTAGCTTATTGCTTATTATGTAAAGTGCCTCGGTTTCCTTGGTGTATGGTATTCTATCAAATTTGACTAATTTTATATTTCCATCAACATTGTTTGTAGTTGTGAACCACAGTTCATTAGAATAAATCCATGAGGCACTGACCGCCGAGTAAATCAATCCAATTTCATAATCAGTAGATGTTGCATCAATAGGCTCGTTGAGCATAGTTGTAGCAAAGCCATTATTACCAGCAGAGCTGGCAGTATAATAAAAACCAGTTTCATCCATGTTTGAATCAGTTGATCAAAATTAGCCACATATATAGACCGTTTAAAAAAGACATTATTCAGTAAAAGGAAGCAATTCAGCTGCATAGTAAGTGCCGGAAATCTCTGCACCGTCAGACGTATCTAACAAGGTGTATCTATATATACCATTGTGGTTATGAACTCTTTTAACTTCGTATATTTTGTCACTAAAGTAAGAATGAAATGATTTCGAAAACGGTGTACGATCCAATAAGATCTGTACTTTAGTTCCAATTTTCAGTATACTCTTGTCTTTTGTTTGTTTTACTTTGTACAACGTGTCATAAACCTGTTGCTGATTTTCGAATGTTACTTCCGAAGGCGCCAAGCCCCCGAGTGTTTTAGATTTACGATTGTTTTTTGCCCTCACTGCTTTTTCGAGATTATCAATCCAGTTCTTCGAGTTTGTCGCATGAAACATTTTGTACAACCGGTCAAGTAGCCAACGACCTTGCCCTTCCACCATAGCACATTTTTTTGGATGACGCAGTGCAAAGTGATAAACTTTAAAATCATCGTAAACGTTATTTACTTCTTTATTATATAAATCTGTGCCCAGATCTGTGCCCAACAATGACACTGGTGCCAAAAACACAGTTTCCCGTATTTCATTAAAGATGCTCTGCATTGATGAACGTCGAGCAGAAATTTCAGACTTATATACCACGAGTTCCTAGATTTTCTAGCTTTTCTAGCTTCTCTAGTTTTTCCAGCAAATCTAGAATCACAGTTTTTGGACTTTTTCAAGTGTGTTTGAAAAGCTAGAAAAGTTAGAAAAACTAGAAAAGCTAGAATACCTGGAAAACCTAGAAATTTTGGGTATATAAGTTGGAAATTTTTGTTCGACGTTCATTCGGTCAGAGATCGAAGTCTTGAGTGTCAGTAACTGAGTCTATATAATCTAGAAAAACTAGAAAAGCTGGATTTTCTAGAATGTGACATTCAAGGATTCGTACTCTGCCCAAATGAACGTCAAGCAGTAATTTCAGACTTACATACCACAAGTTCCTAGATTTTCTAGCTTTTCTATCTTCTCTAGTTTTTCCAGCGAATCTAGAATCACAGTTTTTGACTTTTTTTGTGTGCTTGAAAAGCTAGAAAAGTTAGAAAAACTAGAGAAGCTGGAAAAACTAGAAAACCTAGAAAGCCTAGAAATTTCTGTTATATAAGTTGGAAATTTCTGTACGACGTTCATTCGGTCAGAGATCGAATTCTTGAGTGCCAGTAACTAGAAAATCTAGAAAATCTAAAAAAATCTAAAAAAGCTAAAAAATCTAGAATTGCTAGAAAATCTAGGAAAGCTAGAGAATCTAGAAAATCTAAAAAAGCTAGAAAAACTAGAATTACTAGAAAATCTAGAAAATCTAGGAAAGCTAGAAAGTCTAGAATTTCTCAAGGATTCTATCTCTGACCGAATGAATGTCAAGCAGAAATTTTAGACTTATATACCAACAATAGCTAGAAAACCTAGAAAATCTAGAAAGTCTAGAAAATTTAGAAAATTTAGAAAATCAAGAAAATTTAGAAAATCTAAAAAAGCTAGAAAAACTAGAATTGCTAGAAAACTTAGAAAATCTAGAAAATCTAAAAAAGCCAAAAATCTAGAATTGCTAGAGCATCTAGAAAATCTAGAATTGCTAGAAAATCTACGAAAGCTAGAAAGTCTAGAATTTCTCAAGGATTCGGTCTCTGACCGAATGAATGTCAAGCAGAAATTTTAGATTTATATACCAACAATAGCTAGAAAACCTAGAAAGTGTAGAAAATTTAGAAAATTTAGAAAATCTAGAAAAGTCAGAAAATCTAGAAAAGCCAGAAAATCTAGAAATTCTAGAAAATCTAGAAAATCTAGAAAATCTAGAAAATCTAGAAATTCTAGAAAATCAAGACGTTCATTCGATTCGAACTTTAACCGAATGATATACATATATGAATGAATGCATGATGATTAAGCCTCCATAGTCAAGTGGGTAAAACACACGTTCCAAAAAGCTGACAACAGTTTACATAGTTATGAAGGTTTTCAGAACGGCAGTTGAACAAAAGTTATAGGTTTACCGAAAATGTTTCAGGTTAATAGTAATTAATAAGTTTGTAGGTATTATGTTGTAGCTTTTTTGATTGTTGGGGCCCGCCGCCGCCGCAATTGCTTATTTCAGTATTGATGAGGGGGACAGAAGTGGGGCCGCGAGCTAGTCTATGTGCAGTGTTCAAAGGGGGAACGGTATATGCTATAACAGGTAAAAGAGGACCCTGCGAGAAATAACAAATGATTAGGCGGTTAACACTGTAAGTATCCATCGGCCCAGACCGTACTGTACTACTCCGGTGTATAATAGATATCTCATTGAAATTTTAGAGAAAATTAAGTTCATATGTTACTGAAGTAACCTGCAAATTTCAAAGAAATTCAAGGTCCACAGCAAAAGTTATGGTCTCACAAAATCGCAGAGTTTTTTTTGGCCCACCCTGTATATAGAAAAGCATGAGATTTTTTGTAAGATATGTTTTTACTCAATTCCAGCATTTTCGTTAAAAATAAATCTTATTTATAATGATTACCACGCCACTCGTGAAAAGTCTCAGATATGTTACGTGTAATTTGGTTTGATTCTTGATTTAATGAAGTACAAGCTTTTTCGTGATTAATCGCAAATCTTGTTTCACGATCAGACTATCTAAAATATAAGAATAAAACTCTCTTGTCTCATACTTTTTCACGTTTGGACTTTCCAGGTTCGAACCATATTCGTTACTCCCCATGCCTTCAGGGCATTTTTAGTTGCTTGTAACTTAATGATTCACGTAACTACGGACTAACTATGATGTTTGCTCACTCGGTTTAGTAGGTTGAATGTGCTCGTACTTCCTGTTTTGGGTATGCGATGGTAAATGAAAGAACGTACGGTTTCGTTCTGACGTATAAAAGTACAGTAAAAGTCGGTCTGTCAGTCAGTATCTCATTTAATCACTTAATCAGTCAGGCAGGCAGTCAGTCAGTCAATCAATCAGTCAGTCAGTCAGTCAATCAGTCAGTCAGTCAGTCAGTCAGTCAGTCAGTCAGTCAGTCAGTCAGTCAGTCAGTCAGTCTGGTCTGTCCTTTTATCAATCAGCCAGTCAACCAGTCAGCCAATCAATCAGTTGATCAGGTTTGCATGCAGCTTTGTACCCTGTATATCTTTAGTAGGTCAATCTGTCTTTCAGTCAGCCAGTCATACATTTAGTCAATAAATCAGTTAATTAGTCAGCCAGTTAGTCGGTTAGTCAGTTACGTACATAGTCAGACAGTCAGTCGGTCAGTCAGTCAGTCAGTAACTCAGTCAGCCAGTAAGTCAGCCGTTTGCAACATACAGGTGTGCCCATATTGTGAACTAACATTATCAAAAATATTTTGTTGATCAAAATAAGAATCGGGCAAATGATAATATGCAACAACATCTTTTCGCAGATCCTGAATGTTCTTAATCAATTATTTGACTGATTGATTGATTGATTGATTGACTGACTGACTGACTGACTGACTGACTGACTGACTGACTGACTGACTGACTGACTGACTGACTGACTGACTGACTGACTGACTGACAGACTGACTGACTGAGTGACTGACTGGCTGTTTAAGGGTCTTAATGACTCTATGAGTATGACTGACTAAATGACTTACTGAGTAACTGCGTAACTATGTAGCTGATTGGCTGACTGACTGACTGACTGACTGACTGACTTACTGTACTGAGTGACTGACTGACTGACTGACTTAGGAGTTAGGAATGATTGACTAACTGCTTGACTGACTAGCTGATTTGTGTGACTGTTGAAGTTGAATATCCTAAGAATTTCAAGTTGATCGTCATCAAGTAGTTGAAGTATTTTTGCATAATACAATGAAAAACCAAACGCCAGTGCACAAACTGCGAAAAACGGGCATAATTTATTCATAATCTAAATATGTCAACTTTCTAGTTAGTGAGTGAGTGAGTGAGTGAGTGAGTGAGTGAATGAATGAGTGAGTGAGTGAGTGAAGACATGAATTAGTGAGGTATTAAGCGAAAAATGATTAGAAAATTAGAAATTTAGATTTTTTTGTCTAATTTTATCTAGGCTTTAACCAGGCTGTAATTATTTCATGAATAATACTCAAAATGTTTTTATAGGATTGAATGAATTGGATGGCATAATATGAATGAGTGAAACAACTAAAGACGATGTGAAACAAGTAACCATTGTTTTGAAACAGGCTATACTAGTTATATACTAGTTACTAGTTAGTTATATACTAGTTACTAGTTAGTTATATACTAGTTACTAGTTAGTTACTATATGAGTGAGTGAGTGAATTTGTAAGTGAGTGAGTGAGTGAGTGAGTGAGTGAGTGAGTGAGTGAGTGAGTGAGTGAGTGAGTGAGTGAGTGAGTGAGTGAGTGAGTGAGTGAGTGAGTGAGTGAGTGAGTGAGTGAGTGAGTGAGTGAGTGAGTGAGTGAGTGAGTGAGTGAGTGAGTGAGTGAGTGAGTGAGTGAGTGAGTGAGTGAGTGAGTGAGTGAGTGAGTGAGTGAGTGAGTGAGTGAGTGAGTGAGTGAGTGAGTGAGTGAGTGAGTGAGTGAGTGAGTGAGTGAGTGAGTGAGTGAGTGAGTGAGTGAGTGAGTGAGTGAGTGAGTGAGTGAGTGAGTGAGTGAGTGAGTGAGTGAGTGAGTGAGTGAGTGAGTGAGTGAGTGAGTGAGTGAGTGAGTGAGGGAGTGAGTGAGTGAGTGAGTGAGTGAGTGAGTGAGTGAGTGAGTGAGTGAGTGAGTGAGTGAGTGAGTGAGTGAGTGAGTGAGTGAGTGAGTGAGTGAGTGAGTGAGTGAGTGAGTGAGTGAGTGAGTTAGTGAGTGAGTGAAGTGAGTGAGTGAGTGAGTGAGTGAGTGAGTCAGTTAGTGAGTGAGTGAGTGAGTGAGTGAGTGAGTGAAAGTGAGTGAGTGAGTGAGTGAGTGAGTGAGTGAGTGAGTGAGTGAGTGAGTGAGTGAGTGAGTGAGTGAGTGAGTGAGTGAGTGAGTGAGTGAGTGAGTGAGTGAGTGAGTGAGTGAGTGAGTGAGTGAGTGAGTGAGTGAGTGAGTGAGTGAGTGAGTGAAAGAGAGAGATTTCTTGCATTTACTAGTCATGATGACACACGACGAACATAATTTTTTGATGTTCCCCACGGTTTCCCAATGCCGAATAAGTGCAATCTGACAAAACTGTGCACATACAGTCAGAGGCTGTATAAGACTTTCGTCATGCAGTTAGGAACTTGACAGTGCAAATCTGAAGACCGTATTAAAAAGAATGAAAATGAATCACTGTGTGTAACAGTGACTAATTATGGGCTGAATGAAAGTTCACCCAAGCACCGTGCAGCTAGCATAAAAATACACAGCCGGCCAACCAGGAAAGCGAACAGCGCACAGCGTTCTCAATGCTGATTGGCTCGCTCTCTATGCTGATTGGCCAGCTGTTCAATTTGAATGCTAGCTGGACAGCATATGAGCGTGTATATAATTGTCAGGCAGCGGTGCTTGGGTGAAATTCTATAATATTCACTCCGAGGATATTCAACCGCCACTATAATTATGGGCTGAATTACTGACTACAGGGTGGGCCAAAAAAACCATACGATTTTGAAGATTAATAACTCGAGCTATAAACAACCGATTCAATCGTTCTTGATCTCATTTGAAAGCCCGTATATTAACTTAATGTCCCTCCGAGTTTAATCTTGTTTTTTAGAGTTGCCCTCAAGTTACAGAAGAAAACCCCAAAATGTCGTGTTTTTAAATGAAAAACGAGATTTTTTTGGTTTAACAAAATGTTCTTTTTGGGCCACGAATTTCTAAATTAAAAAAGTTCCATAAGGGAAATAGAGTTTTCTGAGCTCAATTCTAACTTGGAAACTCTGTAACACCATATTAAGTGCTTTGAAAAAAAATTCATGGCAAATGTCATAGCCGCCATTGACAAATTTTACACTGAGCCCGGGCTTTGGTGGTTCAGGAAAATGATCAAATCAAGTGTGCCATTCGTTTATCTTTGATCAACAAGGCTTAACTAGTTGTTATTTTATGCATTTATTTATTGATAAACTGAAATATTTCGTTTAAATTTTTTTATATAACACAATAACCCATGCATTTCGATCACTTTTTCGCTAAAAATACACGATTTTTCAAATTTTCTTCTGTAACTTTAGAGTTACTCCATGAAACACGACTAAAATTAAAGGGATTTTAAGTTTGAATATTGGCTTTCAAATGAGAGCAAAAACGTTTGAGTCGGTTGTTCATAGATCAAGTTATTAACGTTGAAAATCGTATGGTTTTTATTGGCCCACCCTGTATATTAATGAATAATTATGCGCTGATTGACTGACTATATTACTGACTAATTATGGGTTGAATGAATGACTATAAAACTGAGTAATTATGGGTTGAATGACAGACTTCAAAACTGAATAATCATGGATTGAATGACTGACTATAACACTGACTACTGATGGTTTGAAGGACTGAATGATTGAAGAAATGACTGATGTACCCACAGTACTGATTGGTTGCCTGATCTTATTTTTTTACTGAGAGAATGGTGAAACAAATGATTGATGGTCTGACTGACTGACTGACTGACTGACTGACTGACTGACTGACTGACTGACTGACTGAATAAACGAATTGCTGAATGATTAACTGCATTTTCAGTAGACGAACTGATAAAATAACTGAATTGACATCTGCTCAAATTATTATATGGAAAATGATTGATTGACCGTATTTTTTGCATACATGCCGCAGTTGCAATAGCGTGCTCAGACTGCCTGTTTTCGGTATACGAAGATTAATGAAGGAAGTCACGGATACATTCTGAAAAAATTGAAACTGCCCATGGAAACGTTTTATTACTGGGATTTTTCTCACACTGGGTTCAAATCTAGTAGTTTGACAGTTGTTGATCTAAAGTTGTCTTTGATGTCAGTCAATGAGTCAGTGTGTCCATCAGTCAGTCAATCAGTCAGTAAGTCAGTGTGTCAGTCAGTCAGTCAGTCAGTCAGTCAGTCAGTCAGTCAGTCAGTCAGTCAGTCGAGTCCGTGTAGTTTGACCCCGCGGAACTTTCACCCCGCGATTTTGAGGTCTTTTCACCCCGCGGGAAAATGGGATTTTTGCGGGGTGAAAAGACACCGCTAAAATTTGAGTTTGACATCCCCGAGAGCGGTGTTTTTTCACCCCGCGTAGTTTAACTACCGTAACCCAATCTCTAGTCCATTGGCTGATTGACCAAGATATGTAGCATACTGTTTGAAAAGTGTTTGAAAAGAAAAGCATACATCCAACAGTCAAAACGAACCAGCAGTTCCAGCAGACATGATGAATAAGAAGAAGATGATCAAGAAGAGGAAAACGACCACAAATGGGCGAAAGAAGGATAAGCAATCGAAGAAAAGGAAGGAAACACCGGAAGAAGAAAATAATGAAGAAGGCATGGAAGGTTTGGAAACGACCCTGCAAGACGTACATCTGAAGGTAGTAGAAGCATATTCGCCTTCCAACCCGGAAATTACTGATTCATCAGGACAATCAAGTATGGAGTACATCCCCACTCCGATCAGAAGAGACATGAATAAGATAACATTGGAAGAGATCGAGGCAACGACGATTGGTGACGAAAGCATGGATACCACATCAGAAACCCTTGATGTGATCGACCAGCTAGCGCAGGAGGCCATCGACAGTGCGAAAACAGAAGAAGAACGAAACCAACAAACTATCATGATGCTGAACATGGTCGTAGAACAGGTGGAGAAGGGCGAAAAGCTGCCGTGGGAGCAACAGGAAAACGATGAAATGATAAATAAGGTTATCATAGCAGAAGTGGAACAGGTGAATGACGGAACGAAAAACGCAACTGAAGATGAAGAAGAACCGTTTAATCTTAGGATGGAAATCACTAGTGAAGAAGAAGAACCGTACTCCCCGACAGGAACAATAAAACTGATAACAGTCACAAGTGGTGAGGAAACACCGAACAAAATGCCACCAAAAAAGAAGACATTGAAGAAACGAAAGAAGACAAACAAGAAGCAGAGCCTGCAGCATCCGACAGCACATGAAGAAACGAAACCGAAGGCGAAGACAAACGTCGAGAAGGTAGAAGAAAAATTGGCATGGAATCCAGCGTTTCCACCAAATGCCGGACAACATCAAGAACCATGGCCAGTGATTTTGATCACAGCAGTCAGTGCTACACAAGCAGCTGCAGTACTTGAACCAATGCATTGTGCATCGAGCATTAGATGGTTCGCAGAACGAAAACTAAAAGTCGACCAAAACACGATGTTTCATATCGAACGGACGTTTGAAATGTTCAAATCGATCTATCAACATGAACGTTTGAATGCGAAAACTACATATGGCACTGACAATCCACAACTGTACAATAGAAAGCCACCCCTAGAACAAGATCAAATGCGACAATGGATCGCGATAGACGATCATTTCATCATCCAAGACGTGAAGATCGTGAGCGGAAGGATCCAGATTATAGAAATACAACCCTTTCGACCCACAACCCGTGTGCAAAAGATCGGACTGTTCAAAAAATGGAGAGTAGATGATAAACCGAACCAGAATCTAGCATTTCACTCTACGATGCGTCCATTTACGGTGAAGAACGATAAACAGGAAGACTCTGATGAAGAAGATGATGATTACGATGTAGAACCAGAAAAACGAAGGTACGAATCACGAGCAGGAGAGCGGGAGACCCGTGACAAGCTGGCAGATTTCAACAGTGAACTTCAAGATCGGCTTCAGTGGATCCTCCGACAAGCCGGCCAAAATCGATTAAATACGTTTTTGGATAACCGATTGTATATAGTGCAGATATCAGTAATATCAGGACGCGGAAAGAATGCATTTGCCAGAAATGCTTATACGGTTATGGATGTACAACCATTCGACCCTTTAACGATAAAGTTCTGGACCAAGCAGCCAGAACCCAACAACACCGAAAGTGCGCTGCGAACTTCGGCATTGGCAGTAGAAATGGAAAAGTTCGTACGATTTTCAACATACGTAACGAACGAGGAAGCGAGAGAAGGTATCGTAGAGAAGGTGCATGAGACGGAATGGTCGATCAATGGCCCAAATGTGACGCTCAACATGACCACAAGACAACTAGACCACTCCAAGACCATCAGATGGAAACAATTGGCACGCGTACAAGTTGAGTTCTCAAGGGAAGGAGAACAACTACTCCATCCTCTGCTGGGACATGTGATGGACGTCGAGATGGTAAACGGCGTACCGCAACAAAAAACAGTCGTGTTCAACGAATTAAATACGATGCACCTAATCATAAACAGCATACCGAAGCAGGATGACATGGAGATAAAAGTGCATCTCCCGAGCAACAAAAAAGTGTACCAGCGTCAAGCGAACTTGCTACAAAAACAGTGGAAAGCGGCGTTGGAGTCGACGAACTCACTCCAGTTACGCCTACAGAAGACATATTTCGGTAGGAAGCTCCATGCTAGACAGCCGGCGACAACTCTGTCCCCAGAAGACGCAGAAGCCATGCATCAGACATTGAACAACGAGCAGTACAACGCACTCAATCAGATACTGCAAACCGCTGAATCGCCAGTACAAATCATCACAGCACCTGGCGGATGCGGAAAGTCAACTTTAATAGCTGGCGTTCTGGAAGCCAGGTTGCGATGTAATCAAACTGGTCTGTTAATTGCAACTTCATCGAATGCCGCAGCCGATGCTGTTATGGAGAAAGCCATCGCAACACATAACAGGCTCCTACTTGTTGACAATCAACGACGAGAAACACCGGTGAACAAGAATAAAATCCTACGGCACTACAACCAGCATCGAATCATGTTCGACTTGGCCCCGCACTATGAACACTCGACGACAGCGGCCATGGAAAGTCTGAGCACCGACTATTGTGTGGAGCTGAGAGCGCAGCGGGAACACCTGAAACAGCAGATCCAGGCAGGATTTCAAATGGATAGGGACGCGATGAAACAAGTGAAGGAGGACCTGTTCAGAAAGATGAAGAAGATCAAGGAGATCAACAAAGAGCTGATGGAGCAGGTGATGAAGCAACTGAAGCCGAGCTTAATCGTATGCACAATTGCCGGATTGGAGGGCGATGACCTGTCAATGGGATTCCAACACGCCATCATAGACGAGTCGTCTATGATGAATAAAGTGGATTTGGCAACCATTTATCAAAAATTGAACACTGAACCGACATACCAAACCACTATATTAATCGTCGGTGATCCCGAACAATTGCCGCCGATGAACCAATTACCGCAGAACCACCCGACCAACTCGTACAGCTCAATCAGCGCCCTCGCTATGATGATCCGTTTGCAAACGTTCCCACTCATCGAACTATTCGACAACTACAGAGCAAACTTCGACATCACCGAGCTTGTGGGCCATTTATTTTACGGAGGAAGCTTGCGTTGCTGCAACAACACACCAAACATCTCACAAACGATCATCCCAACATGGCAAGGACTTGCAGTCAAGATGGTCGCGGTAGAATCACCTGACGAACCAGCCGGCCGAGGTTATCGAAACCGGGGGGAAGCGTGGGTTGTGCTGAGCTTGTGCACCCATCTGCTGAACCTGGGAGCACAACCCGACCAAATTCACATCATTTCACCATACGATGGGCAGGTGAAGTTACTGAGGCAAGGAGGCATAACGTGTGGACCCATCGAAACGAGCGACTCCTATCAAGGAAAGGAAGCAGACATCATCATCTTGAGTACTGTCCGATCGCCGAGAACAACCGCCGAGGCCGGTTTCTTTACGAAGCAAAGAATGTGCGTAGCGCTCACAAGGGCGAAGAGGATCATGCTGGTGGTGAGCAGCCCGGCCCTGATGACACAGCAGCCACAAATGGCGGAATTGGCACGTTGCCTGAGAAGCCGTAACGAACTGATACACGACACTGAGCTGAACGACAGATTCGGAAAAATGTATCCAGCACCGCAGTTCCAGTCACACTATTAAACTGATGATGATCTATTAATTATGATAAATTATTATTAATACGTTTTTCAATCAATGTTTCAAATTACTAAAAAATGGGGGGAATGTATGGAGGTTCGGTATAAAATAGACCAACTAGGGACGGTCCCCCGATTATAGGCCCATATTATTATGTATTCCCCAGATTCTATGTACCAATCGCCCGACCCCAAACCAATGAGCACTCTGGCTCCCATAGTGTAATAATTAATGTCCTCCGTGGACTGTGGCACGTTTTTTGGGAAGGAAGTTGTAAAACATTGTGGCAAACTGCAGATCTGAACTACTGATGTTGCTTCCTGTACTGTAATTGTTATTCCTCCTTTTACGCATCGTATGTGACAAGTAATGCATAAAGGATTTTCTAGCAGTTCTTGAGACTTGTGTGTATATACTGCTACATCCGATTTGTATCCATATGCTGTAATGGGTAATTTTTCCTGGTTTTCTGACAAGTAATACGCAGTTTCCAAATGATTTTTGTAACATAATTGAGTGCCTGTTTCTGCACATGGTCCGTGGGTTTGACAGAAATATGGTTCTCCAGTTCGCCTGCCTTTTCCGACGCATTCAAAGTTTTCTTTTGACACACTTTTTTCGATGGCAATATGTAAGTTACGTACAAAAATTTCGGTTGAATTTAGTAGTACAATAAACGGTATAGTGACGTATGTTGGATCCACCGCACAGTTTAGGGATGGTTTCATAGAACAATACTCTGGTCTGCTATTTTCTATAATGTGTCTTACTAACATGGGAGAAATTAATTCAGGTTTTTTATCACCCGTGAAACAGTGTGTATAATTCTTTTCACACGGACATTTCGGTCCACAATCTCCAGTTGTAGTTAGTTGTAACTCATCGTCGCACTTTTTTAATTTCCAACATAATAGACCATTTTCTTCTTTATAAATAACGTACCCTTGGTTAACGCACTTTTCTGATTTTAGCAACTCTAGTGTTGTTTCATTAGTCAAAACACATTCTGAAAATTTGGGCAAATCCGGTGTTGGTAGTTTGATTTCATTGTGTTTTATTTTTGTACTTTCGACTTTATTGATCATGATACTAAAAATCATGAGTATTACAATTAAATTCGTGAAACGTACTCGTTTAGTCAACCATGCTGTAGCAGCTGTTGCTGCAACCTTAATGGCAACCTCTTCACTTGATTCCAGTCTTTCCTCACATATCTCGTATTCTGTTGGTATGATTGATTGCGCAATTATGTCCACTTTGTTATCATTTAATGAGAGATTAGTTACACATCCCTGGTAAAATTCTCTGAACGCTTCCGGGGCCTGATGAGGTATGTAATTATATTTTCCTAAGTATACTCGACCATCTGTATTGATACTAGCGATTTTTGAGTGAATTTGAATATGAATAACTTCGTCATCGACTCTCAGTGATATGTACGTTCCGAAGCGCACATATTGAATATAATGCCACTTGTTATCGTCTACATTTAGTTTAGTGGAGATTTCGTGGCTAAACAACTCATTTCGAAATTTGACTGTGCCGACTACTAGTCCACTTTGTATTCCTAAGCCAAAATATTCAGAACTGTTTTGAACTTGTTTTGATTCAAATAATAAAAGTTGATTGGATTTGGCGGTTTTTATGCTTATTTCATACCCATTATTTTCCTGTGAAAATTTAGGTTGGTAGACTTGATTGTAGTATTCTGAACCATTTTTTAAAATCCGGTATGTTTTATGTTTTTCTGTTTTTATAGTGCAATTTTTGTTGGAACGGCTTTCTGGGCATAAACACTTGTAATTATCAAAATGAGGTATGCAATAAGCATTTTTATCACAAACTTTGTGGTTGCAAGATTCAATGAGATGTTGTTTAACGTTTCGATGATTAAAATCTGGTTGTAACCAATTTTCGAAAATATCGCCGTTTAGACTAAGTCGTTGTAAATTCCCTGTTAATGTTCTGCTTGTCATTGAGTCATCCGGCAACGTGAAATTTTCTGGGACGCCCATTACATATACACTGCTCCCGTTTAGACTTAACTCGTCCAATGGTTCTTCAAAGATAATTTCTCCATACTGATGATCGTTTACATTTATGTATATTTTATGTTGATAAATACCTAAGTTGAATTCATACCATTCGGTATCTTCGTGTAAAACAGTTACACGTTGAAGATGCTCGTGTTCTGTTTCCACATCGACCCATATGACATGGCCTCTCAGATAGATCAATATGTGACTAAATGAGTCATTATGTGGCGGTGTAATGAAAATTAGTGGGTACGTGTCTTTAAACCTCTGGAACCGTATTTGGACATAAATTTCATGATGGAAATTATTTTTGGCTGTAATTAACTGAACATATCCGTTTTCTTCTATGTCTATAGTAGTGAAATTAATTTTTTGAGTCCCCAGATTTGTAACTGGTATTTCTGTACTTAGTAACTGAGCTATGGTTATTGTTGATGGGATTAATGTACTTTGTGTCAAGATTGTGGTGTTCACTGGTGTGGCTGTTCCTGTGGTTGTTGGTAAAATGGTTGTAAAAATGGATGAGGTGGTTTCTGGAATAATCGTGGTTAACATCATTGTTGTTGCTGGCCTCGTTTCTGGCGTTGTTGATGGAGTATTAGGGTATGTGATTGTTGTTGTTGTTGTTGTTGTTGAAGGTTCTGTTAAAAGTAATGTTGTTGTTGTAACTGGCGTTGTTGTTGTTGTTGTTGTCAAAGGTTCTGTTAAAAGTAATGTTGTTGTTGTTGTGATTGGCGTTGTTGTTGTTATGGTTGGCGTTGGCTCAACTATCTTATTCACTACTGTTTGTTGTTGTTGTTGTGAGGCAGTTGTCGCGGCGTTTCTCTGTTGATTGGCAGCGGTCTCTACTCTGGCATGTGTTGTCTTGGGTATAATGGTAGTAAATAGTGGGACTGGGGTGCCAAGAAATTGATTGATAGGCTGTAGTACTTGTGGTGTTGTTGGTTGCTGCCTCAACGTAGTAATTTCGCTGCCACTCTGAGTATTTTGCTTTGTAGAGTGTAGAACAATGTTTGGTTGTACTATGTGTTTCAATTTTATAGTAGGTTTGTTTTCCAAGTAAGTGGTAAGGTTTTTGTACGAAATGACACTGATGTTTTTTAGACTTTTTCGATAGGTTTGAGTAGAAAATGTTTTGTTCATTGTATGTTGATTTTTTATCGTGTGATTGAGCGCGCGCGCATAATCCAAAAACGACGTATAATTTAGAGCTTGAATGGCATTCTTCCAAGTTTTGGAGATAAGCGTTATGTTACCGAAATTGAGCGAAGAGTCAAAATTGGCTGTAGAGTTTGTACTATCTGCCTCTATGCCTACATATGTAGTATAATTTGAACATGTGACTGAGCACGAATCTTTGATCCGCTTAGAGGGAAAATATAGATGTTGGACTGTATAGGCACCTTCTGTGTTACAATTAATGGATAGATTGAAATGTCCACATAAAAACTGTCCTTTTTCGTTCTCAATGATTGAAAAACATTTTAAAGACAGGCGTACTCGGTTATAACATGCTATCCAACCTTTTACCGGAACGAATTCGAGCTCGGACTGTCTTATGTAGCATCGATTAGTAGCTGCGGTTGTGGCAACGGTAATGTTGAATATGGTGTATATTATGAATGGTACAAGTATTTGATACATGTGTTTTGTGGAACAATATTGTGATCGGATTGGAGATAATTTTTTAACGTTGTGATAGCCACATGAGATAATTCGAGACATTAGGTTATAGGATATTATTACTATTAAACATGTCAATCCGCATTTGACGCTAGTGTTCAAGAGTGAGTATTCTGATTTATAGGCAACTGTCTGTACTGAGTGAGCACTGACTGATTGAATAAGCATGCTGATTATTATGGCTAATATTGTACCCACCGGTAGTCCTTTTAATCTGAGTGATCGTCTTACTGGTGTGTTCTGTGGGATTGGTTGTTCTGCAATATGGGGTTCGAGCTCTGTCTGTGACTTTAGTTTTCTACTTGATGTTTCAAATGGATATAATAGTTTAACTGGTCGATCTACCACTTTTTTATTTGGTAGTTGCACCATCGCCGCTTTAGCTTCGTTATCCTCTGTATAGATAAGTTTTATAATCCGTCCTATCTGCCATGTGCCTCGGGGTAATGTTTCATGATGTATTAGTACCACGTCTCCTGTTGCTGGTAGTTCTAACGATTGTATTCTGTTCTGTGGATGATCGGTTTGGTACCGATTACGTAATATTGGTAAGTATTCTGAACGCCAACGCTGCCAAAACTCGTTTAATAATGCTTGCTGTAATTGCCATTTTTCTATTAATTGGCCTTGTATGCCTCTAACCTGAATGTAATCGGGGTCGTTGGGATCAAAGTCTGACTGTTTAATATCAAAATTTGAAGTTTTGAATGGAATTAAAAAATCTACTGGTCTGAGAGGGGTTAAGGCATGGGGTTCCGAATCTACATATGTGATTGGTCGTGAATTGACAATTGCTTCTACTTCCGTAACAACAGTGCGAAATTCTTCTGATGATAGACGTATGCGGGTATATGACAAAGCTCCTTTTAAAGACTTTTTTGTCAATTTTATCATTGATTCATAAATTCCACCCGCGAAAGGACTAAAGGCGGTGACAAACTTCCAATGAATACCCTTATTACTTGTATAGGACCAAATGGTATCATTTGTGGTGGTATTTACAATTTCTGACCGAACTACCTTTTCTGTAAGCACTATTTGAGATCCATTATCACTTAGGATAAAATTTGGCGTTCCTCGTCTGGCTATAAATCGGCGGATAGCGGCTAAAAAAGACTTAGCTGACAAATCATGCAATACTTCTAAATGAACAGCTCTAACGATTAGACATGTTATTAGACAGTACCAACGTTTTTCTATACTATTGTCTCCTTGTACGTTAAATGGTCCTGCAATGTCAATACCTACATCTGTAAATGGTGGCTGCTGTTGCAAACGGTTACTGGGATAGGGAGGGAAAGGTGGCAAATAGTACGCTCCTCCGAAATTTCGACGACAATGAACACAAAATTTTATGTATTTTTTCACTTGACTTCGGCCACTGAATACCCAATTTCTTTCTTGAAATTTAGCCAACGTTTGATTCACACCTGCATGATTGACCTGTTCATGAGCCTGAAGAATGACCAATTGCGTATACTTGTGGTTTTTCGGTAATAAAATAGGTGATTTTTGATTTTGTGGCATGGTGGAATTTTGAAAACGTCCGTCTAATCTTATTATCTGCATCTCATCCAATCGTGGTTTTAGACCTTTCCATTGTTCTACACGTTCTCGTAGTTGTATTTTTTGACGTTCTTCATGAAATTCGATGGTTTGCACATGATATTCTAAATAAAACTGTGCCAGTTGTAATTCATGAGTCGTAATCTCCTGGTCATGTATTGTAGTTTTACGAAAGTTTTCCATGATTACATCTGAATTTCTTATTGAAATTGGTCTGTTAGTCCATTTTTTATAGATTCGGAACAAATATACAGTTGTTGCGAGTAACTTCCTCAAAGTTGAAAATCTATTCATATCGAATATCTTTTTCTCGTTTTTCTCGGCTTGTGACCATTTTTCGATTTTTTGTACTGACATATGAATAGGTGTTATTTTTTCTGACTTGACTTTTGCCAAATTTCGCAAATCCTCTTCCCGAATGTCTGGTAGGTTCGTAGTGGGCCAAAATGTTTCATTTTGGGTCAGAAAGTATTGACCTTGCCACCATATGTGTGTTAGCTCTTTTAAATCTTCAACACTTGCTTCTCTGGTTGCATAGTCTGCTGGGTTTAGTTCAGTTGGTATGTATCGAAAAGTGACTTTGCTTTCTCGAATAAATTTTAGACGGTTTTCTACGAATCGTGGAAGTGCTTTCGCAGATTTTATCCAACATAATGCAATTTGAGAATCAGAATGTAGAAACATTGAATCGAATTGTCCCTCGATGGCATTATTTTCTCGCACATATTTTAACAGTTTACATCCGATCAGAACTGCCATTAACTCTAAACGTGGTATAGTTAATTTTTGAGAGCTTGGTGCCAGTGAGTTTTTTGCCATTAGTAGTTGTACAGTGTACTTGTTTTCTTTGTTAATTCGAACATAAACTGCGGCCGCATATGCCTTATCTGATGCATCAACGAAACAATGTAGTTGGTATCGGCTGCTGCTATTCATACCTATGTACCGTGGTAAAATTATGGATTCTACTTGATTCAACTGGTCTTGTATTGAGTCCCACTATGGACGAAATGTGTCTGGCACTTTTTGATCCCAATCATAATCTTGTTGATGAAGTTTTTGAACCATTAATTTTCCATTTAAAATAACTGGCAATAGTAGACCAAGTGGATCAAACAGTTTCGCTATTTGACTTTGAACAATTCGTTTAGTCAGTTTTCCAGTGACCTCTATTTGTTTTGATGGTGCATATGACAATGTATCGGCTTCTACATTCCATGACATTCCAAGTACCTTGACATCCACTTCTTTGACGAAATCTTTTTCTGGTAAACATTGACGGAAAGATTTGTCATTTGATGTAAATTCTCGGATGTTCATTGAATATTTATCGAAAAGTTCTTTCATACTGTAATAAAAGTCTTCTAATCGTTGGTTATCATCGAATCCTACTATTACATTGTCTACATAAATACGGTTTTCTATTAGTTTGGCTAGCTCGGAATTCTCTTGTTGTAGGCAATATTTTATCGCATTTTGTAATAAGAATGGGCTGCAATTCAATCCGAAAGGAACTCGTGCGAAACGCAAGATTAATAAATTATTGATTGTTATTGGTCTATCAGTGTTTTTAACCCATAAAATTCGAACTGCATCTCGGTATTTCTTTCTTAATGCAATCATCAGAAACGACTTTTCTAAATCGCTGACCACCACAACCTTTTTTGTACGAAAGTAACTGCGGTATTTCCGTTGGCTTCACATCTCCTGTATGCAGAGATTCATTCAATGATGGATTGCCTGGACTTTCTCGTGCTGACGCATTGTTGACCGATCTAACTTTTGTAGTTGTTTTAGAGGGTGTTTCTACAAAATGATGAGGTAGGTAGGCTAAAACACCTGTATGATCTCCCTCCGTTGCTAGTTCTAAAATTTCTCTATCCAGTTGATCTTGAATAATAGTACAGTACTGTTTTTTAAGGTCAGGTTTTTTCTGAAAACGCTTAAATAGTGAACGTAAAGTTTTAAATGCCAAACTGAAATTGCATGGAATTTTAACATTTTTTTCGATCCATGGAAGTGCTACAGTTACTCTGTACTTTTTTCCCTCTGGTTCCAAGCTGACATGGTCGTAAAAATGTTTTTCAGCTTTTTCATTTTCTTCAGTTTTTGTTGCTTGATCGACAATTCCCATTTGTTCAAGTTCCCAATATTGATGGATATTTTTTGTTAATTTATCGTCTGAGATTTTTTGATCATTGGTAGTGCTGTTTTCTACCTTCATGATTACTGGTACTGACTTATCGACTGTTTCCGTTTGATTTCGAACCGCTCCTGCAATGATCAATCCTATTTTTGATGGTATTGCGAAAAGACCTGATGGTAGCTGAAATTTTTTATCAGTTTCGATAAATTCAAACATCCTATCAATACCTACTAGTATATCACATTCAGTTTTCGTGTTTCCGTTATGTTCGTCGGCTAATTCAAGGCCTACTGTCTCATGTATATCTTTCAGTGCTTCTGTATCTTCCGGTCGTATCCTATAAACTTTACATGACGCGATAAAATCTTGGGGAACTGTATATGCACTCAATGTCTTGTTATTGTTCGCCGCCATTTTTACTATGAATTCTGTGCGATACATGTCACATGTTTTTGTATTACCAAACGTGTTCAACGAGACCGTTCGTTTATCATGTAGCTTCAAATTTAATCGATGTGCTAGCTCTCGTGAAATGAAAGTATCTGTGCTTCCACTATCGAATACTATACGTGCTTGACAAGTATTATTATGGATTTTGTATTCTGGCCGTCGCTGTTGCCAGTAATGTGTCGTGTGTTGATTCGTCATTATCCGGCGCGGTGGTGTACACTTTCATGTTTGTTCTACAGGGATCTCGCATATTTCCGTGAATTTGTCTACTTCTTTGTGGATCGTTTTTATAAGTGTTTATGGGTTGTTTATTTGGACAAAGTGCTTGGTTATGACCATAGTTTCCACAGTGATAACATCTTATATAGCTTCTACACCTCATTCGTGTATGACCTGAGTTTAAACATAATTGGCAAAGATTCTTATTATTGCAACAATCCTCTCTTTCTTTAATCGTATTAAACCTACTGCATCGATCTGCGAAATGTTCTCCCTCACAAAGTTCACAAATTTTCTTCCTATTGCCTGATCGACTTTGGGTTGGGTCAAACTGTACGCGGTTGTTAGATTGGGATAAACCTGAGTAAGCATGCCTGGGTGGCTCTGCTGATTGATTTATCATGTGCTGACGAACTGCCGAAAAAACGTTTGTTGATTGATTGGGAAATGGTGTATTCTTTGGTGGGTTTGTCTGAGCTCGATTTTGAAACGACCTGTTTTGTTGTTGATAATTGGATGTGGGAAAACTATTCGGACTTCTTTGTTGTTGATTTGATTGAAAACTGCTTTGGTATCGGTTGAAATTATTTTGAGAAAAGTTATTTGGGGCCCGATTTAATTTGTTCATTGCAAAATTATTTTGGTTCCGGTTGAAACTGGTTCCGTTATTTTGAAAAGATTGAAAATGTTCCGTGGGACGTTTTTTGCCGTCTTCATAAATTTGTTGCACCTGTTCCATTTCATCAACAATTTGTCTCAAAATTATACAGAAACTAGACACAGTCCAGTCATCATCTTTTGTTGATTGATTTTGTAGCGATAAAACCGGTTTTCTTGAAATCATTTTAGTCATGACAAATCGGGGTAGCTTTTCCTGAAGTAACTGTACTAGTAAGTGTCGGTTGGCAGGAGCGTCCACCGTATGCCCAAGAGCATTTAACTGTCGAACTGCATTATCTATTTTTAACAAAAATGTACGTAAGTGTGTTGATAAGTTTTGCGCCTTTTGATCGATCGGTCTCAATCTTCTTAATGTTGTATATAGGTTTCTCACTACTCTAGTCGGATCTCCATATTCTAATTTTAAAAAATCTATCGCTTCTTGATAGGTTTTTGAACCTATACTGAACCCTGCCATTGCCGTCTTGGCATCTTTTGTTAATGACGTCATTAAGTAAGCGAACTTAGCTGCCTCTGACAGATCTTGTCGGTTATGTACAGCTTCTTCGTATATGTCATAAAACTCCTGCCAGTTTTCATGGCGTCCATCAAACATTGGTATGTTTATAGTAGGTAATTTAACGTGACTTGTCGTTCCAGGAACTGTACTGGGTTGTGTCGTGTTCAAATTTTTTAGGTGCGATTTGCACATTCCAATCACTGAATCTAATTGACTGACTGCAGTGTCTGCCTTTTCAATAACTTCTAAATATCCATTATCGGCTGTAGCTACGTCTTCATACAAATCTTGCTCTTTTTTGTGTTCGACCTTATCTTCTATAGAACTGACGTACACTACATACTCCTTATCCCGTTCTTGGATTAACTTAATTTTCCCTTCGATGTGAGACTTCATCAGCTCATATCGATTTATCTCGTTTTCCGTCTCTGTTTTATCGAGACCTGTAGTATCATACTGACTAACTTCTGGGAGGATTTTCCCAAGTGCTGCTTCAACTGCGCGACGTGTCGGCGCTATCCGTTTCTTAAACATCGTAGACATTTTGTCGTAACGACTGTGTATCACACCCTACATATGTGCTTAATCTGTATTTACTTACTCACTAGTCTGACAATCTAGTTCTCAATAAAACTTAAATTCAATGTGGCACAATATGATGCAACAAATAAAGATGAATATGACAGGTTATATAGATTTCAAACAACTCTTGAAAAATATCTGTTCACTTTTTGTAACACTGAAAATTTTTATCAACACTTCAGCTGTTCACTTTTTGTGACACTGAAAATTTTATCAACACTTCAGCTGTTCACTTTTTGTGACACTGAAAATTTTATCAACACTTCAGCTGTTCACTTTTTTTGACACTGAAAATTTTTTATCAATCAATTTTCACGTTTCCAAGTTTGTTTTTTGAAAACTTTCAAACTCCGATTTTTTCGAATCAATTTTTTCGACTTCTTCTGAAGAAACTTGTTTCTTTTCTTCAGCTTCAAATATCAGACAAATAGTAAATTGTGGATGAGCGTAGGCGATTGTGTACTGTGGTCAGGGTCACCTCTTACGAGATTCGTCCGATTACAGTTGTATACACAACCAATGTAATGTAATATATAAATGGAACTAATAAATTAAGGGCAACACAAAACAAAAACAAACAATGAGATTTCTAGGCCTATTGAAATTTTTGTGTGTGAGCGTAGGAGATTGTGTTTTGTCCGAAGGGTCACCTCTTACGAGATTCGCCTAATGACAAAGTTATACACAACCTAAGTTTAAAAAGAAAATACAGGTTCCAAAAATTTCTTATTTTTTCCAAACAGGTCGCTGGGTTTTATCATGAATAGATGCCATGTTTGAAAAGTGCTGTGTGTATCTTACTTCTCAACTACAGACTCAACGATCGACAAGGTCTCTTTTTCACTTCCTTTCATTGGTAACTGGACCGCGAGTGGCATACATAAGTTTGTGAAGACATTATATAGGGGTCGGCGTGGCACTCGCCGACAACTGGTTTTAGAACTGGTTTTGCCGCCCAAAAAACGTGCCACAGTCCACGGAGGACATTAATTATTACACTATGGGAGCCAGAGTGCTCATTGGTTTGGGGTCGGGCGATTGGTACATAGAATCTGGGGAATACATAATAATATGGGCCTATAATCGGGGGACCGTCCCTAGTTGGTCTATTTTATACCGAACCTCCATACACATACCCATGATCAGTGAGTGCGTCAGTGGGTGAGTGTCAATTTCAAATTCGACAGTCATTTTATGCATCAAAGTGCAAAATGTACTTTTTTCGCAAACTTTCAATCATGGTTCGATTTACGTGAAAATTGTTTTCCAGACTAAATCGAACCTTCTTATTACGGTAGTGAAGTCAGAATGGCCGTAGTGTAACGCTGCCAAATGTGATAAAAGTGCTTGCTTTGAAATTGTAAGTTGAAGTTGAAGAAGCTAAACTTATAAGTTGAACTTCAGGAGTGCATTGAGTAAAAATCATAGTTACAGAGGAAGAGAAGAGAATTGAAAATAAACAAAAAATCTCCATTTATACAATGAAAGTGGTTACTGTTTAATGAGAACAAAGAAAGCAGAATGTACAGTCGGTGCAGCGGGTTATGTATCTCAAAACTGTTGCCATACACTCCCTAAAATTGACTTTTTATCTGATTTTAACAGGATTATGATGATAAAAATTGGTGGGGATATGGAATGGGTTCTTCTGGGACACCTTTTAAGTTTGAGTGATAATAAAAATAAGGAAAAAGTTACGAGATCGGACAGACAAAATTTTTATTGTTCTTGCTAACCAAAAAGCCGCCTATGTCATACAATATGTCATAAGTATAATAACACAACATCTTAATAAATCCTGGGTAACTGATAAAACGTCAATTACGCTAGTTATGTGAGGTCGTAATAAAGAGTTTTGTGTACATACGCAGTATGTGTATGTACGC
>OZ038442.1:34356169-34458184 GCA_964036265.1 Daptonema setosum
GTCATCGTCACCAGTTGCTCGTCACTAGTTGCTCGTCACTAGTTGCTCGTCAGTAGTTACTACTAGTTGCTCGTCAGTAGTTGCTCGTCACTAGTTGCTCGTCAGTAGTTGCTCGTCAGTAGTTGCTCGTCAGTAGTTGCTCGTCACTAGTTGCTCGTCACTAGTTGCTCGTCACTAGTTGCTCGTTATTTAGTTGCTCGTCAGTAGTTGCTCGTCACTAGTTGCTCGTCAGTAGTTGCTCGTCAGAAGTTGCTCGTCACTAGTTGTTCGTCAGTGGTTGCTTGTCAGTAGTTGCTCGTCAGTAGTTGCTCGTCACTAGTTGCTTGTCACTAGTTGCTCGTCACTAGTTGCTCGTCAGTAGTTGCTCGTCACTAATTGCTCGTCAGTAGTTGCTCGTCACTAGTTGCTCGTCAGTAGTTCCTCGTCAGTAGTTCCTCGTCACTAGTAGCTCGTCACTAGTTGCTCGTTATTTAGTTGCTCGTCAGTAGTTGCTCGTCACTAGTTGCTCGTCAGTAGTTGCTCGTCAGAAGTTGCTCGTCACTAGTTGCTCGTCAGTGGTTGCTCGTCAGTAGTTGCTCGTCAGTAGTTGCTCGTCACTAGTTGCTCGTCAGTAGTTGCTCGTCAGTAGTTGCTCGTCAGTAGTTGCTCGTCAGTAGTTGCTCGTCAGTAGTTGCTCGTCACTAGTTGCTCGTCAGTAGTTGCTCTTCAGTAGTTGCTCGTCAGTAGTTGCTCGTCACTAGTTGCTCGTCACTAGTTGCTCGTCACCAGTTGCTCGTCAGTAGTTGCTCGTCAGTAGTTGCTCGTCAGTGGTTGCTCGTCAGTGGTTGCTCGTCAGTAGTTGCTCGTCAGTAGTTGCTCGTCAGTAGTTGCTCGTTAGTAGTTGCTCGTCACTAGTTGCTACTAGTTGCTCGTCACTGGTTGCTCGTCAGTAGTTGCTCGTCACTAGTTGCTCGTCAGTAGTTGCTCGTCAGTAGATGATTGTCACTAGTTGCTCGTCACTAGTTGCTCGTCACTAGTTGCTCGTCAGTAGTTGTTCGTCAGCAGTTGCTCGTCACCAGTTGCTCGTCACTAGTTGCTCGTCACCACTTGCTCGTCACTAGTTGCTCGTCAGTAGTTGCTCGTCAGTAGTTGCTCGTCACTAATTGCTCGTCACTAGTTGCTCGTCACTATTTGCTCCTCAGTAGTTGCTCTTCAGTAGTTGCTCGTCACTAGTTGCTCGTCACTAGTTGCTCGTCAGTAGTTGCTCGTCACTAGTTGCTCGTCAGTAGTAGCTCGTCACTAGTTGCTCGTCAGTAGTTGCTCGTCAGTAGTTACTCGTCACTAGTTGCTCGTCACTAGTTGCTCGTTATTTAGTTGCTCGTGAGTAGTTGCTCGTCACTAGTTGTTCATCATTAGTTGCTCGTCAGTAGTTGCTCGTCAGTAGTTGCTCGTCACTAGTTGCTCGTCAGTAGTTGCTCGTCAGTAGTTGATCGTCACTAGTTGCTCGTCACTAGTTGCTCGTCAGTAGTTGCTCGTCAGTAGTTGCTCGTCAGTAGTTGCTCGTCAGTAATTGCTCGTCACTAGTTGCTCGTCACTAGTTGCTCGTCACTAGTTGCTCGTCAGTAGTTGCTCGTCAGTAGTTGCTCGTCACTAGTTGCTCGTCACTATTTGTTCGTCACTAGATTCTACTAGTTGCTCCTCAGTAGTTGCTCGTCACTAGTTGCTCGTCACTAGTTGCTCGTCAGTAGTTGCTCGTCAGTAATTGCTCGTCACTAGTTGCTCGTCACTAGTTGCTCGTCACTAGTTGCTCGTCAGTAGTTGCTCGTCAGTAGTTGCTCGTCACTAGTTGCTCGTCACTATTTGTTCGTCACTAGATTCTACTAGTTGCTCCTCAGTAGTTGCTCGTCACTAGTTGCTCGTCACTAGTTGCTCGTCAGTAGTTGCTCGTCAGTAGTTGCTCGTCAGTAGTTACTCGTCACTAGTTGCTTGTCAGTAGTTGCTCGTCACTAGTTGCTCGTCAGTAGTTGCTCGTCAGTAGTTGCTCGTCACTACTTGCTCGTCACTAGTTGCTCGTCAGCAGTTGCTCGTCGGTAGTTGCTCGTCACTAGTTGCTTGTCAGTAGTTGCTCGTCAGTAGTTGCTCGTCAGTAGTTGTTCGTCACTATTTGTTCGTCACTATTTGTTCGTCACTAGATTCTACTAGTTGCTCGTCAGTAGTTGCTCGTCACTAGTTGCTCGTCATTAGTTGCTCGTCAGTAGTTGCTCGTCAGTAGTTGCTCGTCACTAGTTGGTCGTCACTAGTTGCTCGTCACTAGTTGCTCTTCAGTAGTTGCTCGTCAGTAGTTGCTCGTCACTAGTTGCTCGCCAATAGTTGCTCGTCACTAGTTGCTCGTCACTAGTTGCTCGTCACTAGTTGCTCGTCAGTAGTTGCTCGTCAGTAGTTGCTCGTCACTAGTTGCTCGTCAGTAGTTGCTCGTCAGTAGTTGCTCGTCAGTAGTTGCTCGTCAGTAGTTGCTCGTCACTAGTTGCTCGTCACTAGTTGCTACTAGTTGCTCGTCACTGGTTGCTCGTCAGTGGTTGCTCGTCAGTAGTTGCTCGTCAGTAGTTGATCGTCACTAGTTGCTCGTCACTAGTTGCTCGTCATCGTCACCAGTTGCTCGTCACTAGTTGCTCGTCACTAGTTGCTCGTCAGTAGTTACTACTAATTGCTCGTCAGTAGTTGCTCGTCACTAGTTGCTCGTCAGTAGTTGCTCGTCAGTAGTTGCTCGTCAGTAGTTGCTCGTCACTAGTTGCTCGTCACTAGTTGCTCGTCACTAGTTGCTCGTTATTTAGTTGCTCGTCAGTAGTTGCTCGTCACTAGTTGCTCGTCAGTAGTTGCTCGTCAGAAGTTGCTCGTCACTAGTTGCTCGTCAGTGGTTGCTTGTCAGTAGTTGCTCGTCAGTAGTTGCTCGTCACTAGTTGCTTGTCACTAGTTGCTCGACACTAGTTGCTCGTCAGTAGTTGCTCGTCACTAATTGCTCGTCAGTAGTTGCTCGTCACTAGTTGCTCGTCAGTAGTTCCTCGTCAGTAGTTCCTCGTCACTAGTAGCTCGTCACTAGTTGCTCGTTATTTAGTTGCTCGTCAGTAGTTGCTCGTCACTAGTTGCTCGTCAGTAGTTGCTCGTCAGAAGTTGCTCGTCATTAGTTGCTCGTCAGTGGTTGCTCGTCAGTGGTTGCTCGTCATTAGTTGCTCGTCAGTAGTTGCTCGTCACTAGTTGCTCGTCATTAGTTGCTCGTCAGTAGTTGCTCGTCAGTAGTTTCTCGTCACTAGTTGCTCGTCACTAGTTGCTCTTCAGTAGTTGCTCGTCAGTAGTTGCTCGTCACTAGTTGCTCGTCACTAGTTGCTCGTCACCAGTTGCTCGTCAGTAGTTGCTCGTCAGTAGTTGCTCGTCACTAGTTGCTCGTCAGTAGTTGCTCGTCAGTAGTTGCTCGTCAGTAGTTGCTCGTCAGTAGTTGCTCGTCAGTAGTTGCTCGTCAGTAGTTGCTCGTCAGTAGTTGCTCGTCATTAGTTGCTCGTCAGTAGTTGCTCTTCAGTAGTTGCTCGTCAGTAGTTGCTCGTCACTAGTTGCTCGTCACTAGTTGCTCGTCACCAGTTGCTCGTCAGTAGTTGCTCGTCAGTAGTTGCTCGTCAGTGGTTGCTCGTCAGTGGTTGCTCGTCAGTAGTTGCTCGTCAGTAGTTGCTCGTCAGTAGTTGCTCGTCAGTAGTTGCTCGTCAGTAGTTGCTCGTCACTAGTTGCTCGTCAGTAGTTGCTCTTCAGTAGTTGCTCGTCAGTAGTTGCTCGTCACTAGTTGCTCGTCACTAGTTGCTCGTCACCAGTTGCTCGTCAGTAGTTGCTCGTCAGTAGTTGCTCGTCACTAGTTGCTCGTCACTAGTTGCTCGTCAGTAGTTGCTCGTCACTAATTGCTCGTCACTAGTTGCTCGTCACTATTTGCTCCTCAGTAGTTGCTCTTCAGTAGTTGCTCGTCACTAGTTGCTCGTCACTAGTTGCTCGTCAGTAGTTGCTCGTCACTAGTTGCTCGTCAGTAGTAGCTCGTCACTAGTTGCTCGTCAGTAGTTGCTCGTCAGTAGTTACTCGTCACTAGTTGCTCGTCACTAGTTGCTCGTTATTTAGTTGCTCGTGAGTAGTTGCTCGTCACTAGTTGTTCATCATTAGTTGCTCGTCAGTAGTTGCTCGTCAGTAGTTGCTCGTCACTAGTTGCTCGTCAGTAGTTGCTCGTCAGTAGTTGATCGTCACTAGTTGCTCGTCACTAGTTGCTCGTCAGTAGTTGCTCGTCAGTAGTTGCTCGTCAGTAGTTGCTCGTCAGTAATTGCTCGTCACTAGTTGCTCGTCACTAGTTGCTCGTCACTAGTTGCTCGTCAGTAGTTGCTCGTCAGTAGTTGCTCGTCACTAGTTGCTCGTCACTATTTGTTCGTCACTAGATTCTACTAGTTGCTCCTCAGTAGTTGCTCGTCACTAGTTGCTCGTCACTAGTTGCTCGTCACTAGTTGCTCGTCAGTAGTTGCTCGTCACTAGTTGCTCGTCAGTAGTTGCTCGTCACTAGTTGCTCGTCAGTAGTTGCTCGTCAGTAGTTGCTCGTCAGTAGTTACTCGTCACTAGTTGCTTGTCAGTAGTTGCTCGTCACTAGTTGCTCGTCAGTAGTTGCTCGTCAGTAGTTGCTCGTCACTACTTGCTCGTCACTAGTTGCTCGTCAGCAGTTGCTCGTCGGTAGTTGCTCGTCACTAGTTGCTTGTCAGTAGTTGCTCGTCAGTAGTTGCTCGTCAGTAGTTGTTCGTCACTATTTGTTCGTCACTATTTGTTCGTCACTAGATTCTACTAGTTGCTCGTCAGTAGTTGCTCGTCACTAGTTGCTCGTCATTAGTTGCTCGTCAGTAGTTGCTCGTCAGTAGTTGCTCGTCACTAGTTGGTCGTCACTAGTTGCTCGTCACTAGTTGCTCTTCAGTAGTTGCTCGTCAGTAGTTGCTCGTCACTAGTTGCTCGCCAATAGTTGCTCGTCACTAGTTGCTCGTCACTAGTTGCTCGTCACTAGTTGCTCGTCAGTAGTTGCTCGTCAGTAGTTGCTCGTCACTAGTTGCTCGTCAGTAGTTGCTCGTCAGTAGTTGCTCGTCAGTAGTTGCTCGTCAGTAGTTGCTCGTCACTAGTTGCTCGTCACTAGTTGCTACTAGTTGCTCGTCACTGGTTGCTCGTCAGTGGTTGCTCGTCAGTAGTTGCTCGTCAGTAGTTGATCGTCACTAGTTGCTCGTCACTAGTTGCTCGTCATCGTCACCAGTTGCTCGTCACTAGTTGCTCGTCACTAGTTGCTCGTCAGTAGTTACTACTAATTGCTCGTCAGTAGTTGCTCGTCACTAGTTGCTCGTCAGTAGTTGCTCGTCAGTAGTTGCTCGTCAGTAGTTGCTCGTCACTAGTTGCTCGTCACTAGTTGCTCGTCACTAGTTGCTCGTTATTTAGTTGCTCGTCAGTAGTTGCTCGTCACTAGTTGCTCGTCAGTAGTTGCTCGTCAGAAGTTGCTCGTCACTAGTTGCTCGTCAGTGGTTGCTTGTCAGTAGTTGCTCGTCAGTAGTTGCTCGTCACTAGTTGCTTGTCACTAGTTGCTCGACACTAGTTGCTCGTCAGTAGTTGCTCGTCACTAATTGCTCGTCAGTAGTTGCTCGTCACTAGTTGCTCGTCAGTAGTTCCTCGTCAGTAGTTCCTCGTCACTAGTAGCTCGTCACTAGTTGCTCGTTATTTAGTTGCTCGTCAGTAGTTGCTCGTCACTAGTTGCTCGTCAGTAGTTGCTCGTCAGAAGTTGCTCGTCATTAGTTGCTCGTCAGTGGTTGCTCGTCAGTGGTTGCTCGTCATTAGTTGCTCGTCAGTAGTTGCTCGTCACTAGTTGCTCGTCATTAGTTGCTCGTCAGTAGTTGCTCGTCAGTAGTTTCTCGTCACTAGTTGCTCGTCACTAGTTGCTCTTCAGTAGTTGCTCGTCAGTAGTTGCTCGTCACTAGTTGCTCGTCACTAGTTGCTCGTCACCAGTTGCTCGTCAGTAGTTGCTCGTCAGTAGTTGCTCGTCACTAGTTGCTCGTCAGTAGTTGCTCGTCAGTAGTTGCTCGTCAGTAGTTGCTCGTCAGTAGTAGCTCGTCAGTAGTTGCTCGTCAGTAGTTGCTCGTCAGTAGTTGCTCGTCATTAGTTGCTCGTCAGTAGTTGCTCTTCAGTAGTTGCTCGTCAGTAGTTGCTCGTCACTAGTTGCTCGTCACTAGTTGCTCGTCACCAGTTGCTCGTCAGTAGTTGCTCGTCAGTAGTTGCTCGTCAGTGGTTGCTCGTCAGTGGTTGCTCGTCAGTAGTTGCTCGTCAGTAGTTGCTCGTCAGTAGTTGCTCGTCAGTAGTTGCTCGTCAGTAGTTGCTCGTCACTAGTTGCTCGTCAGCAGTTGCTCTTCAGTAGTTGCTCGTCAGTAGTTGCTCGTCACTAGTTGCTCGTCACTAGTTGCTCGTCACCAGTTGCTCGTCAGTAGTTGCTCGTCAGTAGTTGCTCGTCACTAGTTGCTCGTCAGTAGTTGCTCGTCAGTAGTTGCTCGTCAGTAGTTGCTCGTCAGTAGTTGCTCGTCAGTAGTTGCTCGTCAGTAGTTGCTCGTCAGTAGTTGCTCGTCAGTAGTTGCTCGTCAGTAGTTGCTCGTCAGTAGTTGCTCGTCAGTAGTTGCTCGTCAGTAGTTGCTCGTCAGTAGTTGCTCGTCACTAGTTGCTCGTCACTAGTTGCTCGTCACCAGTTGCTCGTCAGTAGTTGCTCGTCAGTAGTTGCTCGTCAGTGGTTGCTCGTCAGTGGTTGCTCGTCAGTAGTTGCTCGTCAGTAGTTGCTCGTCAGTAGTTGCTCGTTAGTAGTTGCTCGTCACTAGTTGCTCGTCAGTAGTTGCTCGTCACTAGTTGCTCGTCACTAGTTGCTCGTCACCAGTTGCTCGTCAGTAGTTGCTCGTCAGTAGTTGCTCGTCACTAGTTGCTCGTCAGTAGTTGCTCGTCAGAAGTTGCTCGTCATTAGTTGCTCGTCAGTGGTTGCTCGTCAGTGGTTGCTCGTCATTAGTTGCTCGTCAGTAGTTGCTCGTCACTAGTTGCTCGTCATTAGTTGCTCGTCAGTAGTTGCTCGTCAGTAGTTTCTCGTCACTAGTTGCTCGTCACTAGTTGCTCTTCAGTAGTTGCTCGTCAGTAGTTGCTCGTCACTAGTTGCTCGTCACTAGTTGCTCGTCACCAGTTGCTCGTCAGTAGTTGCTCGTCAGTAGTTGCTCGTCACTAGTTGCTCGTCAGTAGTTGCTCGTCACTAGTTGCTCGTCACTAGTTGCTCGTCACCAGTTGCTCGTCAGTAGTTGCTCGTCAGTAGTTGCTCGTCACTAGTTGCTCGTCAGTAGTTGCTCGTCAGTAGTTGCTCGTCAGTAGTTGCTCGTCAGTAGTAGCTCGTCAGTAGTTGCTCGTCAGTAGTTGCTCGTCAGTAGTTGCTCGTCATTAGTTGCTCGTCAGTAGTTGCTCTTCAGTAGTTGCTCGTCAGTAGTTGCTCGTCACTAGTTGCTCGTCACTAGTTGCTCGTCACCAGTTGCTCGTCAGTAGTTGCTCGTCAGTAGTTGCTCGTCAGTGGTTGCTCGTCAGTGGTTGCTCGTCAGTAGTTGCTCGTCAGTAGTTGCTCGTCAGTAGTTGCTCGTCAGTAGTTGCTCGTCAGTAGTTGCTCGTCACTAGTTGCTCGTCAGCAGTTGCTCTTCAGTAGTTGCTCGTCAGTAGTTGCTCGTCAGTAGTTGCTCGTCACTAGTTGCTCGTCAGCAGTTGCTCTTCAGTAGTTGCTCGTCAGTAGTTGCTCGTCACTAGTTGCTCGTCACTAGTTGCTCGTCACCAGTTGCTCGTCAGTAGTTGCTCGTCAGTAGTTGCTCGTCACTAGTTGCTCGTCAGTAGTTGCTCGTCAGTAGTTGCTCGTCAGTAGTTGCTCGTCAGTAGTTGCTCGTCAGTAGTTGCTCGTCAGTAGTTGCTCGTCAGTAGTTGCTCGTCACTAGTTGCTCGTCAGTAGTTGCTCTTCAGTAGTTGCTCGTCAGTAGTTGCTCGTCACTAGTTGCTCGTCACTAGTTGCTCGTCACCAGTTGCTCGTCAGTAGTTGCTCGTCAGTAGTTGCTCGTCAGTGGTTGCTCGTCAGTGGTTGCTCGTCAGTAGTTGCTCGTCAGTAGTTGCTCGTCAGTAGTTGCTCGTTAGTAGTTGCTCGTCACTAGTTGCTCGTCAGTAGTTGCTCGTCACTAGTTGCTCGTCACTAGTTGCTCGTCACCAGTTGCTCGTCAGTAGTTGCTCGTCAGTAGTTGCTCGTCACTAGTTGCTCGTCAGTAGTTGCTCGTCAGTAGTTGCTCGTCAGTAGTTGCTCGTCAGTAGTTGCTCGTCAGTAGTTGCTCGTCAGTAGTTGCTCGTCAGTAGTTGCTCGTCACTAGTTGCTCGTCAGTAGTTGCTCTTCAGTAGTTGCTCGTCAGTAGTTGCTCGTCACTAGTTGCTCGTCACTAGTTGCTCGTCAGCAGTTGCTCTCGTCATTAGTTGCTCGTCAGTGGTTGCTCGTCATTAGTTGCTCGTCAGTAGTTGCTCGTCAGTAGTTTCTCGTCACTAGTTGCTCGTCACTAGTTGCTCTTCAGTAGTTGCTCGTCAGTAGTTGCTCGTCACTAGTTGCTCGTCACTAGTTGCTCGTCACCAGTTGCTCGTCAGTAGTTGCTCGTCAGTAGTTGCTCGTCACCAGTTGCTCGTCAGTAGTTGCTCGTCAGTAGTTGCTCGTCACTAGTTGCTCGTCAGTAGTTGCTCGTCAGTAGTTGCTCGTCAGTAGTTGCTCGTCAGTAGTTGCTCGTCAGTAGTTGCTCGTCAGTAGTTGCTCGTCAGTAGTTGCTCGTCACTAGTTGCTCGTCAGTAGTTGCTCTTCAGTAGTTGCTCGTCAGTAGTTGCTCGTCACTAGTTGCTCGTCACTAGTTGCTCGTCACCAGTTGCTCGTCAGTAGTTGCTCGTCAGTAGTTGCTCGTCAGTGGTTGCTCGTCAGTGGTTGCTCGTCAGTAGTTGCTCGTCAGTAGTTGCTCGTCAGTAGTTGCTCGTCAGTAGTTGCTCGTCAGTAGTTGCTCGTCACTAGTTGCTCGTCAGTAGTTGCTCGTCAGTAGTTGCTCTTCAGTAGTTGCTCGTCAGTAGTTGCTCGTCACTAGTTGCTCGTCACTAGTTGCTCGTCACCAGTTGCTCGTCAGTAGTTGCTCGTCAGTAGTTGCTCGTCAGTGGTTGCTCGTCATTAGTTGCTCGTCAGTAGTTGCTCGTCAGTAGTTTCTCGTCACTAGTTGCTCGTCACTAGTTGCTCTTCAGTAGTTGCTCGTCAGTAGTTGCTCGTCACTAGTTGCTCTTCAGTAGTTGCTCGTCAGTAGTTGCTCGTCACTAGTTGCTCGTCACTAGTTGCTCGTCACCAGTTGCTCGTCACTAGTTGCTCGTCACTAGTTGCTCGTCACCAGTTGCTCGTCAGTAGTTGCTCGTCAGTAGTTGCTCGTCAGTGGTTGCTCGTCAGTGGTTGCTCGTCAGTAGTTGCTCGTCAGTAGTTGCTCGTCAGTAGTTGCTCGTTAGTAGTTGCTCGTCACTAGTTGCTCGTCACCAGTTGCTCGTCAGTAGTTGCTCGTCAGTAGTTGCTCGTCACTAGTTGCTCGTCAGTAGTTGCTCGTCAGTAGTTGCTCGTCAGTAGTTGCTCGTCAGTAGTTGCTCGTCAGTAGTTGCTCGTCAGTAGTTGCTCGTCAGTAGTTGCTCGTCAGTAGTTGCTCGTCACTAGCTGCTCGTCAGTAGTTGCTCGTCAGTAGTTGCTCGTCAGTAGTTGCTCGTCAGTAGTTGCTCGTCAGTAGTTGCTCGTCAGTAGTTGCTCGTCACTAGTTGCTCGTCAGTAGTTGCTTTTCAGTAGTTGCTCGTCAGTAGTTGCTCGTCACTAGTTGCTCGTCACTAGTTGCTCGTCACCAGTTGCTCGTCAGTAGTTGCTCGTCAGTAGTTGCTCGTCAGTAGTTGCTCGTCAGTGGTTGCTCGTCAGTGGTTGCTCGTCAGTAGTTGCTCGTCAGTAGTTGCTCGTCAGTAGTTGCTCGTCAGTAGTTGCTCGTCAGTAGTTGCTCGTCACTAGTTGCTCGTCAGTAGTTGCTCGTCAGTAGTTGCTCTTCAGTAGTTGCTCGTCAGTAGTTGCTCGTCACTAGTTGCTCGTCACTAGTTGCTCGTCACCAGTTGCTCGTCAGTAGTTGCTCGTCAGTAGTTGCTCGTCAGTGGTTGCTCGTCATTAGTTGCTCGTCAGTAGTTGCTCGTCAGTAGTTTCTCGTCACTAGTTGCTCGTCACTAGTTGCTCTTCAGTAGTTGCTCGTCAGTAGTTGCTCGTCAGTAGTTGCTCGTCAGTAGTTGCTCGTCAGTAGTTGCTCGTCAGTAGTTGCTCGTCACTAGTTGCTCGTCAGCAGTTGCTCTTCAGTAGTTGCTCGTCAGTAGTTGCTCGTCACTAGTTGCTCGTCACTAGTTGCTCGTCACCAGTTGCTCGTCAGTAGTTGCTCGTCAGTAGTTGCTCGTCACTAGTTGCTCGTCAGTAGTTGCTCGTCAGTAGTTGCTCGTCAGTAGTTGCTCGTCAGTAGTTGCTCGTCAGTAGTTGCTCGTCAGTAGTTGCTCGTCAGTAGTTGCTCGTCACTAGTTGCTCGTCAGTAGTTGCTCTTCAGTAGTTGCTCGTCAGTAGTTGCTCGTCACTAGTTGCTCGTCACTAGTTGCTCGTCACCAGTTGCTCGTCAGTAGTTGCTCGTCAGTAGTTGCTCGTCAGTGGTTGCTCGTCAGTGGTTGCTCGTCAGTAGTTGCTCGTCAGTAGTTGCTCGTCAGTAGTTGCTCGTTAGTAGTTGCTCGTCACTAGTTGCTCGTCAGTAGTTGCTCGTCACTAGTTGCTCGTCACTAGTTGCTCGTCACCAGTTGCTCGTCAGTAGTTGCTCGTCAGTAGTTGCTCGTCACTAGTTGCTCGTCAGTAGTTGCTCGTCAGTAGTTGCTCGTCAGTAGTTGCTCGTCAGTAGTTGCTCGTCAGTAGTTGCTCGTCAGTAGTTGCTCGTCAGTAGTTGCTCGTCACTAGTTGCTCGTCAGTAGTTGCTCTTCAGTAGTTGCTCGTCAGTAGTTGCTCGTCACTAGTTGCTCGTCACTAGTTGCTCGTCAGCAGTTGCTCTCGTCATTAGTTGCTCGTCAGTGGTTGCTCGTCATTAGTTGCTCGTCAGTAGTTGCTCGTCAGTAGTTTCTCGTCACTAGTTGCTCGTCACTAGTTGCTCTTCAGTAGTTGCTCGTCAGTAGTTGCTCGTCACTAGTTGCTCGTCACTAGTTGCTCGTCACCAGTTGCTCGTCAGTAGTTGCTCGTCAGTAGTTGCTCGTCACCAGTTGCTCGTCAGTAGTTGCTCGTCAGTAGTTGCTCGTCACTAGTTGCTCGTCAGTAGTTGCTCGTCAGTAGTTGCTCGTCAGTAGTTGCTCGTCAGTAGTTGCTCGTCAGTAGTTGCTCGTCAGTAGTTGCTCGTCAGTAGTTGCTCGTCACTAGTTGCTCGTCAGTAGTTGCTCTTCAGTAGTTGCTCGTCAGTAGTTGCTCGTCACTAGTTGCTCGTCACTAGTTGCTCGTCACCAGTTGCTCGTCAGTAGTTGCTCGTCAGTAGTTGCTCGTCAGTGGTTGCTCGTCAGTGGTTGCTCGTCAGTAGTTGCTCGTCAGTAGTTGCTCGTCAGTAGTTGCTCGTCAGTAGTTGCTCGTCAGTAGTTGCTCGTCACTAGTTGCTCGTCAGTAGTTGCTCGTCAGTAGTTGCTCTTCAGTAGTTGCTCGTCAGTAGTTGCTCGTCACTAGTTGCTCGTCACTAGTTGCTCGTCACCAGTTGCTCGTCAGTAGTTGCTCGTCAGTAGTTGCTCGTCAGTGGTTGCTCGTCATTAGTTGCTCGTCAGTAGTTGCTCGTCAGTAGTTTCTCGTCACTAGTTGCTCGTCACTAGTTGCTCTTCAGTAGTTGCTCGTCAGTAGTTGCTCGTCACTAGTTGCTCTTCAGTAGTTGCTCGTCAGTAGTTGCTCGTCACTAGTTGCTCGTCACTAGTTGCTCGTCACCAGTTGCTCGTCACTAGTTGCTCGTCACTAGTTGCTCGTCACCAGTTGCTCGTCAGTAGTTGCTCGTCAGTAGTTGCTCGTCAGTGGTTGCTCGTCAGTGGTTGCTCGTCAGTAGTTGCTCGTCAGTAGTTGCTCGTCAGTAGTTGCTCGTTAGTAGTTGCTCGTCACTAGTTGCTCGTCACCAGTTGCTCGTCAGTAGTTGCTCGTCAGTAGTTGCTCGTCACTAGTTGCTCGTCAGTAGTTGCTCGTCAGTAGTTGCTCGTCAGTAGTTGCTCGTCAGTAGTTGCTCGTCAGTAGTTGCTCGTCAGTAGTTGCTCGTCAGTAGTTGCTCGTCAGTAGTTGCTCGTCACTAGCTGCTCGTCAGTAGTTGCTCGTCAGTAGTTGCTCGTCAGTAGTTGCTCGTCAGTAGTTGCTCGTCAGTAGTTGCTCGTCAGTAGTTGCTCGTCACTAGTTGCTCGTCAGTAGTTGCTTTTCAGTAGTTGCTCGTCAGTAGTTGCTCGTCACTAGTTGCTCGTCACTAGTTGCTCGTCACCAGTTGCTCGTCAGTAGTTGCTCGTCAGTAGTTGCTCGTCAGTGGTTGCTCGTCATTAGTTGCTCGTCAGTAGTTGCTCGTCAGTAGTTGCTCGTCAGTAGTTGCTCGTCAGTAGTTGCTCGTCAGTAGTTGCTCGTCAGTAGTTGCTCGTCACTAGTTGCTCGTCAGTAGTTGCTCTTCAGTAGTTGCTCGTCAGTAGTTGCTCGTCACTAGTTGCTCGTCACTAGTTGCTCGTCACCAGTTGCTCGTCAGTAGTTGCTCGTCAGTAGTTGCTCGTCAGTGGTTGCTCGTCAGTGGTTGCTCGTCAGTAGTTGCTCGTCAGTAGTTGCTCGTCAGTAGTTGCTCGTCAGTAGTTGCTCGTCAGTAGTTGCTCGTCACTAGTTGCTCGTCAGTAGTTGCTCTTCAGTAGTTGCTCGTCAGTAGTTGCTCGTCACTAGTTGCTCGTCACTAGTTGCTCGTCACCAGTTGCTCGTCAGTAGTTGCTCGTCAGTAGTTGCTCGTCAGTGGTTGCTCGTCATTAGTTGCTCGTCAGTAGTTGCTCGTCAGTAGTTTCTCGTCACTAGTTGCTCGTCACTAGTTGCTCTTCAGTAGTTGCTCGTCAGTAGTTGCTCGTCACTAGTTGCTCTTCAGTAGTTGCTCGTCAGTAGTTGCTCGTCACTAGTTGCTCGTCACTAGTTGCTCGTCACCAGTTGCTCGTCACTAGTTGCTCGTCACTAGTTGCTCGTCACCAGTTGCTCGTCAGTAGTTGCTCGTCAGTAGTTGCTCGTCAGTGGTTGCTCGTCAGTGGTTGCTCGTCAGTAGTTGCTCGTCAGTAGTTGCTCGTCAGTAGTTGCTCGTTAGTAGTTGCTCGTCACTAGTTGCTCGTCACCAGTTGCTCGTCAGTAGTTGCTCGTCAGTAGTTGCTCGTCACTAGTTGCTCGTCAGTAGTTGCTCGTCAGTAGTTGCTCGTCAGTAGTTGCTCGTCAGTAGTTGCTCGTCAGTAGTTGCTCGTCAGTAGTTGCTCGTCAGTAGTTGCTCGTCAGTAGTTGCTCGTCAGTAGTTGCTCGTCACTAGTTGCTCGTCAGTAGTTGCTCTTCAGTAGTTGCTCGTCAGTAGTTGCTCGTCACTAGTTGCTCGTCACTAGTTGCTCGTCACCAGTTGCTCGTCAGTAGTTGCTCGTCAGTAGTTGCTCGTCAGTGGTTGCTCGTCAGTGGTTGCTCGTCAGTAGTTGCTCGTCAGTAGTTGCTCGTCAGTAGTTGCTCGTTAGTAGTTGCTCGTCACTAGTTGCTACTAGTTGCTCGTCACTGGTTGCTCGTCAGTAGTTGCTCGTCACTAGTTGCTCGTCAGTAGTTGCTCGTCAGTAGATGATTGTCACTAGTTGCTCGTCACTAGTTGCTCGTCACTAGTTGCTCGTCAGTAGTTGTTCGTCAGCAGTTGCTCGTCACCAGTTGCTCGTCACTAGTTGCTCGTCACCACTTGCTCGTCACTAGTTGCTCGTCAGTAGTTGCTCGTCAGTAGTTGCTCGTCACTAATTGCTCGTCACTAGTTGCTCGTCACTATTTGCTCCTCAGTAGTTGCTCTTCAGTAGTTGCTCGTCACTAGTTGCTCGTCACTAGTTGCTCGTCACTAGTTGCTCGTCAGTAGTTGCTCGTCACTAGTTGCTCGTCAGTAGTAGCTCGTCACTAGTTGCTCGTCAGTAGTGTCTCGTCAGTAGTTACTCGTCACTAGTTGCTCGTCACTAGTTGCTCGTTATTTAGTTGCTCGTGAGTAGTTGCTCGTCACTAGTTGTTCATCATTAGTTGCTCGTCAGTAGTTGCTCGTCAGTAGTTGCTCGTCACTAGTTGCTCGTCAGTAGTTGCTCGTCAGTAGTTGATCGTCACTAGTTGCTCGTCACTAGTTGCTCGTCAGTAGTTGCTCGTCAGTAGTTGCTCGTCAGTAGTTGCTCGTCAGTAATTGCTCGTCACTAGTTGCTCGTCACTAGTTGCTCGTCACTAGTTGCTCGTCACCACTTGCTCGTCACTAGTTGCTCGTCAGTAGTTGCTCGTCACCACTTGCTCGTCACTAGTTGCTCGTCACTATTTGCTCCTCAGTAGTTGCTCTTCAGTAGTTGCTCGTCACTATTTGCTCCTCAGTAATTGCTCTTCAGTAGTTGCTCGTCACTAGTTGCTACTAGTTGCTCGTCACTGGTTGCTCGTCAGTGGTTGCTCGTCAGTAGTTGCTCGTCAGTAGTTGATCGTCACTAGTTGCTCGTCACTAGTTGCTCGTCATCGTCACCAGTTGCTCGTCACTAGTTGCTCGTCACTAGTTGCTCGTCACTAGTTGCTCGTTATTTAGTTGCTCGTCAGTAGTTGCTCGTCACTAGTTGCTCGTCAGTAGTTGCTCGTCAGAAGTTGCTCGTCACTAGTTGCTCGTCAGTGGTTGCTTGTCAGTAGTTGCTCGTCAGTAGTTGCTCGTCACTAGTTGCTTGTCACTAGTTGCTCGTCACTAGTTGCTCGTCAGTAGTTGCTCGTCACTAATTGCTCGTCAGTAGTTGCTCGTCACTAGTTGCTCGTCAGTAGTTCCTCGTCAGTAGTTCCTCGTCAATAGTTCCTCGTCACTAGTAGCTCGTCACTAGTTGCTCGTTATTTAGTTGCTCGTCAGTAGTTGCTCGTCACTAGTTGCTCGTCAGTAGTTGCTCGTCACTAGTTGCTCGTCAGTGGTTGCTCGTCAGTGGTTGCTCGTCATTAGTTGCTCGTCAATAGTTGCTCGTCACTAGTTGCTCGTCATTAGTTGCTCGTCAGTAGTTGCTCGTCAGTAGTTTCTCGTCACTAGTTGCTCGTCACTAGTTGCTCTTCAGTAGTTGCTCGTCAGTAGTTGCTCGTCACTAGTTGCTCGTCACTAGTTGCTCGTCACCAGTTGCTCGTCAGTAGTTGCTCGTCAGTAGTTGCTCGTCACTAGTTGCTCGTCAGTAGTTGCTCGTCAGTAGTTGCTCGTCAGTAGTTGCTCGTCAGTAGTTGCTCGTCAGTAGTTGCTCGTCAGTAGTTGCTCGTCAGTAGTTGCTCGTCACTAGTTGCTCGTCAGTAGTTGCTCTTCAGTAGTTGCTCGTCAGTAGTTGCTCGTCACTAGTTGCTCGTCAGTAGTTGCTCTTCAGTAGTTGCTCGTCAGTAGTTGCTCGTCACTAGTTGCTCGTCACTAGTTGCTCGTCACCAGTTGCTCGTCAGTAGTTGCTCGTCAGTAGTTGCTCGTCAGTGGTTGCTCGTCAGTGGTTGCTCGTCAGTAGTTGCTCGTCAGTAGTTGCTCGTCAGTAGTTGCTCGTTAGTAGTTGCTCGTCACTAGTTGCTACTAGTTGCTCGTCACTGGTTGCTCGTCAGTAGTTGCTCGTCAGTAGTTGCTCGTCAGTAGTTGCTCGTCAGTAGATGATTGTCACTAGTTGCTCGTCACTAGTTGCTCGTCACTAGTTGCTCGTCAGTAGTTGTTCGTCAGCAGTTGCTCGTCACCAGTTGCTCGTCACTAGTTGCTCGTCACCACTTGCTCGTCACTAGTTGCTCGTCAGTAGTTGCTCGTCAGTAGTTGCTCGTCACTAATTGCTCGTCACTAGTTGCTCGTCACTATTTGCTCCTCAGTAGTTGCTCTTCAGTAGTTGCTCGTCACTAGTTGCTCGTCACTAGTTGCTCGTCAGTAGTTGCTCGTCACTAGTTGCTCGTCAGTAGTAGCTCGTCACTAGTTGCTCGTCAGTAGTTGCTCGTCAGTAGTTACTCGTCACTAGTTGCTCGTCACTAGTTGCTCGTTATTTAGTTGCTCGTGAGTAGTTGCTCGTCACTAGTTGTTCATCATTAGTTGCTCGTCAGTAGTTGCTCGTCAGTAGTTGCTCGTCACTAGTTGCTCGTCAGTAGTTGCTCGTCAGTAGTTGATCGTCACTAGTTGCTCGTCACTAGTTGCTCGTCAGTAGTTGCTCGTCAGTAGTTGCTCGTCAGTAGTTGCTCGTCAGTAATTGCTCGTCACTAGTTGCTCGTCACTAGTTGCTCGTCACTAGTTGCTCGTCAGTAGTTGCTCGTCAGTAGTTGCTCGTCACTAGTTGCTCGTCACCACTTGCTCGTCACTAGTTGCTCGTCACTAGTTGCTCGTCACCAGTTGCTCGTCAGTAGTTGCTCGTCAGTAGTTGCTCGTCAGTGGTTGCTCGTCAGTGGTTGCTCGTCAGTAGTTGCTCGTCAGTAGTTGCTCGTCAGTAGTTGCTCGTTAGTAGTTGCTCGTCACTAGTTGCTCGTCAGTAGTTGCTCGTCACTAGTTGCTCGTCACTAGTTGCTCGTCACCAGTTGCTCGTCAGTAGTTGCTCGTCAGTAGTTGCTCGTCACTAGTTGCTCGTCAGTAGTTGCTCGTCAGTAGTTGCTCGTCAGTAGTTGCTCGTCAGTAGTTGCTCGTCAGTAGTTGCTCGTCAGTAGTTGCTCGTCAGTAGTTGCTCGTCACTAGTTGCTCGTCACTAGTTGCTCGTCAGTAGTTGCTCGTCAGTAGTTGCTCGTCACTAATTGCTCGTCACTAGTTGCTCGTCACTATTTGCTCCTCAGTAGTTGCTCTTCAGTAGTTGCTCGTCACTAGTTGCTCGTCACTAGTTGCTCGTCACTAGTTGCTCGTCAGTAGTTGCTCGTCACTAGTTGCTCGTCAGTAGTAGCTCGTCACTAGTTGCTCGTCAGTAGTGTCTCGTCAGTAGTTACTCGTCACTAGTTGCTCGTCACTAGTTGCTCGTTATTTAGTTGCTCGTGAGTAGTTGCTCGTCACTAGTTGTTCATCATTAGTTGCTCGTCAGTAGTTGCTCGTCAGTAGTTGCTCGTCACTAGTTGCTCGTCAGTAGTTGCTCGTCAGTAGTTGATCGTCACTAGTTGCTCGTCACTAGTTGCTCGTCAGTAGTTGCTCGTCAGTAGTTGCTCGTCAGTAGTTGCTCGTCAGTAATTGCTCGTCACTAGTTGCTCGTCACTAGTTGCTCGTCACTAGTTGCTCGTCACCACTTGCTCGTCACTAGTTGCTCGTCAGTAGTTGCTCGTCACCACTTGCTCGTCACTAGTTGCTCGTCACTATTTGCTCCTCAGTAGTTGCTCTTCAGTAGTTGCTCGTCACTATTTGCTCCTCAGTAATTGCTCTTCAGTAGTTGCTCGTCACTAGTTGCTACTAGTTGCTCGTCACTGGTTGCTCGTCAGTGGTTGCTCGTCAGTAGTTGCTCGTCAGTAGTTTATCGTCACTAGTTGCTCGTCACTAGTTGCTCGTCATCGTCACCAGTTGCTCGTCACTAGTTGCTCGTCACTAGTTGCTCGTCACTAGTTGCTCGTTATTTAGTTGCTCGTCAGTAGTTGCTCGTCACTAGTTGCTCGTCAGTAGTTGCTCGTCAGAAGTTGCTCGTCACTAGTTGCTCGTCAGTGGTTGCTTGTCAGTAGTTGCTCGTCAGTAGTTGCTCGTCACTAGTTGCTTGTCACTAGTTGCTCGTCACTAGTTGCTCGTCAGTAGTTGCTCGTCACTAATTGCTCGTCAGTAGTTGCTCGTCACTAGTTGCTCGTCAGTAGTTCCTCGTCAGTAGTTCCTCGTCAATAGTTCCTCGTCACTAGTAGCTCGTCACTAGTTGCTCGTTATTTAGTTGCTCGTCAGTAGTTGCTCGTCACTAGTTGCTCGTCAGTAGTTGCTCGTCACTAGTTGCTCGTCAGTGGTTGCTCGTCAGTGGTTGCTCGTCATTAGTTGCTCGTCAATAGTTGCTCGTCACTAGTTGCTCGTCATTAGTTGCTCGTCAGTAGTTGCTCGTCAGTAGTTTCTCGTCACTAGTTGCTCGTCACTAGTTGCTCTTCAGTAGTTGCTCGTCAGTAGTTGCTCGTCACTAGTTGCTCGTCACTAGTTGCTCGTCACCAGTTGCTCGTCAGTAGTTGCTCGTCAGTAGTTGCTCGTCACTAGTTGCTCGTCAGTAGTTGCTCGTCAGTAGTTGCTCGTCAGTAGTTGCTCGTCAGTAGTTGCTCGTCAGTAGTTGCTCGTCAGTAGTTGCTCGTCAGTAGTTGCTCGTCACTAGTTGCTCGTCAGTAGTTGCTCTTCAGTAGTTGCTCGTCAGTAGTTGCTCGTCACTAGTTGCTCGTCAGTAGTTGCTCTTCAGTAGTTGCTCGTCAGTAGTTGCTCGTCACTAGTTGCTCGTCACTAGTTGCTCGTCACCAGTTGCTCGTCAGTAGTTGCTCGTCAGTAGTTGCTCGTCAGTGGTTGCTCGTCAGTGGTTGCTCGTCAGTAGTTGCTCGTCAGTAGTTGCTCGTCAGTAGTTGCTCGTTAGTAGTTGCTCGTCACTAGTTGCTACTAGTTGCTCGTCACTGGTTGCTCGTCAGTAGTTGCTCGTCAGTAGTTGCTCGTCAGTAGTTGCTCGTCAGTAGATGATTGTCACTAGTTGCTCGTCACTAGTTGCTCGTCACTAGTTGCTCGTCAGTAGTTGTTCGTCAGCAGTTGCTCGTCACCAGTTGCTCGTCACTAGTTGCTCGTCACCACTTGCTCGTCACTAGTTGCTCGTCAGTAGTTGCTCGTCAGTAGTTGCTCGTCACTAATTGCTCGTCACTAGTTGCTCGTCACTATTTGCTCCTCAGTAGTTGCTCTTCAGTAGTTGCTCGTCACTAGTTGCTCGTCACTAGTTGCTCGTCAGTAGTTGATCGTCACTAGTTGCTCGTCACTAGTTGCTCGTCAGTAGTTGCTCGTCAGTAGTTGCTCGTCAGTAGTTGCTCGTCAGTAATTGCTCGTCACTAGTTGCTCGTCACTAGTTGCTCGTCACTAGTTGCTCGTCAGTAGTTGCTCGTCAGTAGTTGCTCGTCACTAGTTGCTCGTCACCACTTGCTCGTCACTAGTTGCTCGTCAGTAGTTGCTCGTCAGTAGTTGCTCGTCACTAATTGCTCGTCACTAGTTGCTCGTCACTATTTGCTCCTCAGTAGTTGCTCTTCAGTAGTTGCTCGTCACTAGTTGCTCGTCACTAGTTGCTCGTCAGTAGTTGCTCGTCACTAGTTGCTCGTCAGTAGTAGCTCGTCACTAGTTGCTCGTCAGTAGTTGCTCGTCAGTAGTTACTCGTCACTAGTTGCTCGTCACTAGTTGCTCGTTATTTACTTGCTCGTGAGTAGTTGCTCGTCACTAGTTGTTCATCATTAGTTGCTCGTCAGTAGTTGCTCGTCAGTAGTTGCTCGTCACTAGTTGCTCGTCAGTAGTTGCTCGTCAGTAGTTGATCGTCACTAGTTGCTCGTCACTAGTTGCTCGTCAGTAGTTGCTCGTCAGTAGTTGCTCGTCAGTAGTTGCTCGTCAGTAATTGCTCGTCACTAGTTGCTCGTCACTAGTTGCTCGTCACTAGTTGCTCGTCAGTAGTTGCTCGTCAGTAGTTGCTCGTCACTAGTTGCTCGTCAGTAGTTGCTCGTCAGTAGTTGCTCGTCAGTAGTTGCTCGTCACTAGTTGCTCGTCACTAGTTGCTACTAGTTGCTCGTCAGTAGTTGCTCGTCAGTGATTGCTCGTCACTAGTTGCTCGTCACTAGTTGCTACTAGTTGCTCGTCACTGGTTGCTCGTCAGTGGTGGCTCGTCAGTAGTTGCTCGTCAGTAGTTGCTCGTCACTAGTTGCTCGTCACTAGTGGCTCGTCACTAGTTGCTCGTCAATAGTTGCTCGTCACTAGTTGCTCGTCAGTAGTTGCTCGTCACTAGTTGCTCGTCAGAAGTTGCTCGTCAGTAGTTGCTCGTCACTAGTTGCTCGTCACTAGTTGCTCGTCAGTAGTTGCTCGTCAGTAGTTGCTCGTCACTAGTTGCTCGTCAGTAGTTGCTCGTCAGTAGTTGCTCGTCACCACTTGCTCGTCACTAGTTGCTCGTCAGTAGTTGCTCGTCAGTAGTTGCTCGTCACTAATTGCTCGTCACTAGTTGCTCGTCACTATTTGCTCCTCAGTAGTTGCTCTTCAGTAGTTGCTCGTCACTAGTTGCTCGTCACTAGTTGCTCGTCAGTGGTTGCTCGTCACTAGTTGCTCGTCAGTAGTAGCTCGTCACTAGTTGCTCGTCAGTAGTTGCTCGTCAGTAGTTACTCGTCACTAGTTGCTCGTCACTAGTTGCTCGTCAGTAGTTGCTCGTCACTAATTGCTCGTCAGTAGTTGCTCGTCACTAGTTGCTCGTCAGTAGTTCCTCGTCAGTAGTTGCTCGTCACTAGTTGCTCGTCACTAGTTGCTCGTTATTTAGTTGCTCGTCAGTAGTTGCTCGTCACTAGTTGCTCGTCAGTAGTTGCTCGTCAGAAGTTGCTCGTCACTAGTTGCTCGTCAGTGGTTGCTCGTCAGTGGTTGCTCGTCATTAGTTGCTCGTCAGTAGTTGCTCGTCACTAGTTGCTCGTCATTAGTTGCTCGTCAGTAGTTGCTCGTCAGTAGTTTCTCGTCACTAGTTGCTCGTCACTAGTTGCTCTTCAGTAGTTGCTCGTCAGTAGTTGCTCGTCACTAGTTGCTCGTCACTAGTTGCTCGTCACCAGTTGCTCGTCAGTAGTTGCTCGTCAGTAGTTGCTCGTCACTAGTTGCTCGTCAGTAGTTGCTCGTCAGTAGTTGCTCGTCAGTAGTTGCTCGTCAGTAGTTGCTCGTCAGTAGTTGCTCGTCAGTAGTTGCTCGTCAGTAGTTGCTCGTCACTAGTTGCTCGTCAGTAGTTGCTCTTCAGTAGTTGCTCGTCAGTAGTTGCTCGTCACTAGTTGCTCGTCACTAGTTGCTCGTCACCAGTTGCTCGTCCGTAGTTGCTCGTCAGTAGTTGCTCGTCAGTGGTTGCTCGTCAGTGGTTGCTCGTCAGTAGTTGCTCGTCAGTAGTTGCTCGTCAGTAGTTGCTCGTTAGTAGTTGCTCGTCACTAGTTGCTACTAGTTGCTCGTCACTGGTTGCTCGTCAGTAGTTGCTCGTCACTAGTTGCTCGTCAGTAGTTGCTCGTCAGTAGATGATTGTCACTAGTTGCTCGTCACTAGTTGCTCGTCACTAGTTGCTCGTCAGTAGTTGTTCGTCAGCAGTTGCTCGTCACCAGTTGCTCGTCACTAGTTGCTCGTCACCACTTGCTCGTCACTAGTTGCTCGTCAGTAGTTGCTCGTCAGTAGTTGCTCGTCACTAATTGCTCGTCACTATTTGTTCGTCACTAGATTCTACTAGTTGCTCGTCACTAGTTGATCGTCAGTAGTTGCTCGTCACTAGTTGCTCGTCAGTAGTTGCTCGTCACTAGTTGCTCGTCAGTAGTTGCTCGTCAGTAGTTGCTCGTCAGTAGTTGCTCGTCACTAGTTGCTCGTCAGTAGTTGCTCGTCAGTAGTTGCTCGTCAGTAGTTGCTCTTCAGTAATTGCTCGTCACTAGTTGCTCGTCACTAGTTGCTCCTCACTAGTTGCTCGTCAGTAGTTGCTCGTCACTAGTTGCTCGTCAGTAGTTGATCGTCACTAGTTGCTCGTCACTAGTTGCTCGTCAGTAGTTGCTCGTCAGTAGTTGCTCGTCAGTAGTTGCTCGTCAGTAATTGCTCGTCACTAGTTGCTCGTCACTAGTTGCTCGTCACTAGTTGCTCGTCAGTAGTTGCTCGTCAGTAGTTGCTCGTCACTAGTTGCTCGTCACCACTTGCTCGTCACTAGTTGCTCGTTAGTAGTTGCTCGTCACTAATTGCTCGTCACTAGTTGCTCGTCACTAGTTGCTACTAGTTGCTCGTCAGTAGTTGCTCGTCAGTGATTGCTCGTCACTAGTTGCTCGTCACTAGTTGCTCGTCAGTAGTTACTACTAGTTGCTCGTCAGTAGTTGCTCGTCAGTAGTTGCTCGTCACTAGTTGCTACTAGTTGCTAGTCACTGGTTGCTCGTCAGTGGTGGCTCGTCAGTAGTTGCTCGTCAGTAGTTGCTCGTCACTAGTTGCTCGTCACTAGTGGCTCGTCACTAGTTGCTCGTCAGTAGTTGCTCGTCACTAGTTGCTCGTCAGAAGTTGCTCGTCAGTAGTTGCTCGTCACTAGTTGCTCGTCACTAGTTGCTCGTCAGTAGTTGCTCGTCAGTAGTTGCTCGTCACTAGTTGCTCGTCAGTAGTTGCTCGTCAGTAGTTGCTCGTCAGTAGTTGCTCGTCACTAGTTGCTCGTCACTAGTTGCTCGTCAGTAGTTGCTCGTCACTAGTTGCTCGTCAGTAGTTGCTCGTCACTAGTTGCTCGTCAGTAGTTGCTCGTCAGTAGTTGCTCGTCAGTAGTTGCTCGTCAGTAGTTGCTCGTCAGTAGTTGCTCGTCTGTAGTTGCTCGTCAGTAGTTGCTCGTCAGTAGTTGCTCGTCAGTAGTTGCTCGTCAGTAGTTGCTCGTCAGTAGTTGCTCGTCAGTAGTTGCTCGTCAGTAGTTGCTCGTCAGTAGTTGCTCGTCAGTAATTGCTCGTCAGTAGTTGCTCGTCACTAATTGCTCGTCACTAGTTGCTCGTCAGTAGTTGCTCGTCACTAGTTGCTCGTCAGTAGTTGCTCGTCAGTAGTTGCTCGTCAGTAGTTGCTCGTCACTAGTTGCTCGTCACTAGTTGCTCGTCAGTAGTTGCTCGTCACTAGTTGCTACTAGTTGCTCGTCACTGGTTGCTCGTCAGTGGTGGCTCGTCAGTAGTTGCTCGTCAGAAGTTGCTCGTCACTAGTTGCTCGTCACTAGATTCTACAAGTTGCTCGTCAGTAGTTGCTCGTCACTAGTTGCTCGTCAGTAGTTGCTCGTCACTAGTTGCTCGTCAGTAGTTGCTCGTCAGTAGTTGCTCGTCAGTAGTTGCTCGTCAGTAGTTGCTCGTCAGTAGTTGCTCGTCAGTAGTTGCTCGTCAGTAGTTGCTCGTCAGTAGTTGCTCGTCAGTAGTTGCTCGTCCCTAATTGCTCGTCACTAGTTGCTCGTCAGTAGTTGCTCGTCACTAGTTGCTCGTCAGTAGTTGCTCGTCAGTAGTTGCTCGTCAGTAGTTGCTCGTCACTAGTTGCTCGTCACTAGTTGCTCGTCAGTAGTTGCTCGTCACTAGTTGCTACTAGTTGCTCGTCACTGGTTGCTCGTCAGTGGTGGCTCGTCAGTAGTTGCTCGTCAGTAGTTGCTCGTCACTAGTTGCTCGTCACTAGATTCTACAAGTTGCTCGTCAGTAGTTGCTCGTCACTAGTTGCTCGTCAGTAGTTGCTCGTCACTAGTTGCTCGTCAGTAGTTGCTCGTCAGTAGTTGCTCGTCAGTAGTTGCTCGTCACTAGTTGCTCGACACTAGTTGCTCGTCACTAGTTGCTCGTCTGTAGTTACTACTAGTTGCTCGTCAGTAGTTGCTCGTCAGTAGTTGCTTGTCACTAGTTGCTCGTCACTAGATTCTACTAGTTGCTCGTCACTAGTTGCTCGTCAGTAGTTGCTCGTCAGTAGTTGCTCGTCAGTAGTTGCTCGTCACTAGTTGCTCGTCACTAGTTGCTCGTCAGTAGTTGCTCGTCACTAGTTGCTACTAGTTGCTCGTCACTGGTTGCTCGTCAGTGGTGGCTCGTCAGTAGTTGCTCGTCAGTAGTTGCTCGTCACTAAATGCTCGTCACTAGATTCTACAAGTTGCTCGTCAGTAGTTGCTCGTCACTAGTTGCTCGTCAGTAGTTGCTCGTCACTAGTTGCTCGTCAGTAGTTGCTCGTCAGTAGTTGCTCGTCAGTAGTTGCTCGTCACTAGTTGCTCGTCACTAGTTGCTCGTCACTAGTTGCTCGTCTGTAGTTACTACTAGTTGCTCGTCAGTAGTTGCTCGTCAGTAGTTGCTCGTCAGTAGTTGCTTGTCACTAGTTGCTCGTCACTAGATTCTACTAGTTGCTCGTCATTAGTTGCTCGTCACTAGTTGCTCGTCAGTAGTTGCTCATCACTAGTTGCTCGTCAGTAGTTGCTCGTCAGTAGTTGCTCGTCACTAGTTTCTCGTCAGTAGTTGCTCGTCGCTAGTTGCTCGTCAGTAGTTGCTCGTCAGTAGTTGCTCGTCAGTAGTTGCTCGTCACTAGTTGCTCGTCACTAGCTGCTCTTCACTAGTTGCTCGTCAGTAGTTACTACTAGTTGCTCGTCAGTAGTTGCTCGTCAGTAGTTGCTCGTCAGTAGTTGCTCGTCAGTAGTTGCTCGTCACTAGTTGCTACTAGTTGCTAGTCACTGGTTGCTCGTCAGTGGTGGCTCGTCAGTAGTTGTTCGTCAGTAGTTGCTCGGCACTAGTTGCTCGTCACTAGTTGCTCGTCACTAGTTGCTCGTCAGTAGTTGCTCGTCACTAGTTGCTCGTCACTAGTTCCTCGTCACTAGTTGCTCGTCAGTAGTTGCTCGTCGCTAGTTGCTCGTCAGTAGTTGCTCGTCAGTAGTTGCTCGTCAGTAGTTGCTCGTCACTAGTTGCTCGTCACTAGCTGCTCGTCACCAGTTGCTCGTCACCAGTTGCTGGTCAGTAGTTGCTCGTCAGTAGTTGCTCGTCAGTAGTTGCTCGTCACTAGTTGCTCGTCACTAGTTGCTCGTGAGCAGTTGCTCGTCAGTAGTTGCTCGTCACTAGTTGCTCGTCAGTAGTTGCTCGTCAGTAGTTGCTCGTCAGTAGTTGCTTGTCACTATTTGTTCGTCACTAGATTCTACTAGTTGCTCGTCACTAGTTGATCGTCAGTAGTTGTCAGCCGGCCGTGGGTGGGGGAGCAGTCGTTCGCTTCGCTCTCTCCCTAAAAAATTATTGATAATTTATTTTTGGTTGTTTCCAGGTTGATTTGGAAACCTTTGCTAACAGTTTCGAAAACAATAGTATTTAGGAAAAAAACAATGCATATAATGTACTGTAGCAGTCTTCACACCCAAACCAAAGATTCTCATACGTCACTGTTCGAAGACAAATTTAATGTAGAAAAAATTATATTTATGTGTTTATATATTTCACTAAATCAACTCCCCCAATTTTTCCGTGAAAACAAACTCATTGAAATAAATTGACGTTTTAACCTTTCGGTGAATTGACATTCAGGTAGTTCGATTTAGGGGAAATCAGTTCGACGAAATGTTTTTCAGTGAGATGACTTTTTGGGGAGATAACTTTTGGTGAGTTGAATGGTACCGGTTTCAGATGGGCCGACATGCGTGCGTCGATCATCGGTTCGATCGAGATGAACATGTTCGGCATACCGTACGTGGGTGCCGACATCTGCGGATTCAACGGCAATACCAACGAACAGTTGTGTCTGCGATGGCAACAACTCGGAGCGTTCTATCCCATGTCCAGGTGAACCGACGATTATTCCCGTTTTCTATGAAATTATTCTATTTAACAAAATGAAGGGTTTTTGTAGCGTTTACGTGTTCTAACAGGGAGTCCAAGCCATGCATTCAACCCCGATTTTTCAATAATCTTTTTTCTATAATCGCATTGATTGAAATGTAGCTTTGAAACTTCATACCGGCTTTGCCAACATCATAGCCGACAAACATGTTTTGAATGACGTTTTATCATATTTCACCAATTACGGCAGGAAGATGTTATGATATGACACACGTTGGAACACTGTGACCTCTAATAAATCTCGTGATTCAGGAACCACAACAGTAAGGACTTCAAACCGCAGGACCCGACGCAGTGGCCTTCGGTGGCAAAGGCCGCCAAAGATGCTAATAACTTCCGGTTACTCTTAAATTGTTTTATAATTTTCCTGCTCATATTGTTCGATTCCGGAAATATATCCCTGTAAACTGATTATAAAAAAATTAACTTTGTGCCATTCTTTGTGCCATATGTAGGAATATAGTTTAATCTTACATATAATAAGTAAACATTAACAGCTACCGTTTCCTACCGTACTTGTTTTCGCTGCACATGTCCGCCTCAATGATGGGTGGTACGGTGGTTCGTCCACTGTTTTTCGAGTTTGGACACGACTACGAAACGCTCGATATTCAGGAACAGTTCATGTGGGGTGATGCCATGCTTATTTCACCTGTTCTGTATAAAGTTAGTCCATGCTACATAAATGTATTACTTAACGAAATGGTAAAACGTATTGCTTTAACTGTACTACTTATCAATAATTCCTGGAATGTCTGTTCGTTGTTGTTCGTTGAATTCAGTCAGTCGATCCGTTAGTCAGTCAGTCAGTCAGTCAGTCAGTCAGTCAGTCAGTCAGTCAGTCAGTCAGTCAGTCAGTCAGTCAGTCAGTCAGTCAGTCAGTCAGTCAGTCAGTCAGTCAGTCAGTCAGTCAGTCAGTCAGTCAGTAAGTCAGTCAGTCAGTCAGTCAGTCCGTCAGCCAGTCAGTTAGTCAGTCAGTCAGTCAGTCAGTCAGTCAGTCAGTCAGTTAGTCAGTCAATCAGTCACTCACTCACTCTTTGATTCACTCACTAAAACAAATTTGCAGAACGCCAACACAGTGCGTGCTTACATTCCGTCTGGTGCGTGGTACACGATCGCTGGTAATGCCGCGTACGGTGGCAAACTCAGTGAGACCGGATGGCAGCAATTCAGTGCTCCCAACGATACCATGATACCCGTACATATCAGGTTAGATTCCGTTGTTAATCTCGAAGTTTCTAAAAAGCTGTATGAGAATGCTGGATTCGCGTATAATAAGCTGAATGAACAACTGAAACATCACCGCTTGTCCTCGCCTAATCCAGCCCTAAATTTAACAACAAATTCAAGTCATGAAACTTTTAACAACAAATTCAAGTAAAAAATTTAACCACAAATTTATGTCAATAAATTACACAACAAATTCAAGTCATTACATTTCAAAACAAATTCAAGTCATTAAAATCAACAACAAAAACGAATCATTAAATTAAACAATCAATTCAGAGGCGGACGTATCGTGCCCAGCCAGGCCAGTGCCATGACCACCACTGAAGCGCGGAAATCGACGTTCGACATGCTGATTGCCACCGATACACACATGAAACAACAGGATGATGCGGGTTACGGTTGGACAAGCAACTTTTAATCACTTCTAGGTGTACATGCCTCAAACAGTAACTGGTTAAAGAAAAACACCAGATTTGTTTACGACCATTACATCGCGGTCAATAAGACTCTCACCACCATGTTCCATGAGAGTACGTTGAAAATGTGGTTCTGATTATTACAGAACGTGGTCCGAATACTCGAGATTTTTCAGAATCTTGTTCACGTTATGCCACAACTTGGTCCTCAATTTTGGCTGATGAAAACGAACATGAGACAGTTTTGTCCGACCACGTTCTGTAAGAGTCAGAACAGAACCGTTTTCCCGAATCCAGCGTGATTTCATGGTGGTGAACTTTTTTTGGCTTATAACCAATCATGAAGCTTATTACCGAGTTATACTCGGTTGATGGAGGACACGTTTCAACACCAACAGAATAGATTTACATCATTCTGAACCACGTCAGAAAACGTACAGTATTGGAACGTATTTTTACCGCGTGTTCTGGGATGACGGCGAGCAGGTGTACGATGACATTGAACAACTTGACCACTGGCACGTGTCGATGCAAGTGGCGAGAGTGAGTGAGTGAGTGAGTGAGTGAGTGACGAGAGTGGCGAGAGTGGCGAAAGTGGCGAGAGTGGCGAGAGTGGCGAGAGTGGCGAGAGTGACGAGAATGGCGAGAGTGACGAGAGTGGCGAGAGTGGCGAGAGTGGCGAGAGTGACGAGAGTGGCGAGAGTGACGAGAGTGACGAGAGTGACGAGAGTGGCGAGAGTGGCGAGAGTGGCGAGAATGGCGAGAGTGGCGAGAGTGGCGAGAGTGACGAGAGTGGCGAGAGTGGCGAGAGTGAAGAGAGTGAAGAGAGTGACGAGAGTGACGAGAAGGACGAGAGTGACGAGAGTGACGAGAGTGACGAGAGTGAGTGACGAGAGTGACGAGAGTGAAGAGAGTGACGAGAGTGACGAGAAGGGCGAGAGTGACGAGAGTGGCGAGAGTGACGAGAGTGACGAGAGTGACGAGAGTGGCGAGAGTGAGTGAGTGAGTGAGTGACGATAGTGACGAGAGTGACGAGAGTGACGAGAGTGGCGAGAGTGGCGAGAGTGACGAGAGTGACGAGAGTGACGAGAGAGACGAGAGTGGCGAGAGTGAGTGAGTGAGTGAGTGGCGAGAGTGACGAGAGTGATGAGAGTGGCGAGAGTGGCTAGAGTGGCGAGAGTGACGAGATTGGCGAGAGTGACGAGAGTGTGGAGAGTGACGAGAGTGACGAGAGTGACGAGAGTGGCGAGAGTGGCGAGAGTGGCGAGAGTGACGAGAGTGGCGAGAGTGACGAGAGTGACGAGAGTGACGAGAGTGACGAGAGTGGCGAGAGTGAGTGAGTGAGTGAGTGGCGATAGTGACGAGAGTGATGAGAGTGGCGAGAGTGGCGAGAGTGGCGAGAGTGACGAGAGTGGCGAGAGTGACGAGAGTGTGGAGAGTGACGAGAGTGACGAGAGTGACGAGAGTGGCGAGAGTGGCGAGAGTGGCGAGAGTGACGACAGTTACGAGAGTGGCGAGAGTGGCGAGAGTGACGAGAGTGGCGAGAGTGACGAGAGTGACGAGAGTGACGAGAGTGGCGAGAGTGGCGAGAGTGGCGAGAGTGGCGAGAGTGAGTGAGTGAGTGAGTGAGTGAGTGAGTGAGTGAGTGACGAGAGTGGCGAGAGTGGCGAAAGTGGCGAGAGTGGCGAGAATGGCGAGAGTGGCGAGAGTGACGAGAATGGCGAGAGTGACGAGAGTGGCGAGAGTGGCGAGAGTGGCGAGAGTGACGAGAGTGGCGAGAGTGACGAGAGTGACGAGAGTGACGAGAGTGACGAGAGTGGCGAGAGTGGCGAGAGTGGCGAGAGTGGCGAGAGTGACGAGAGTGACGAGAGTGACGAGAGTGACGAGAGTGGCCAGAGTGAGTGAGTGAGTGAGTGGCGAGAGTGACGAGAGTGATGAGAGTGGCGAGAGTGGCCGGAGTGGCGAGAGTGACGAGAGTGGCGAGAGTGATGAGAGTGTGGAGAGTGACGAGAGTGACGAGAGTGACGAGAGTGGCGAGAGTGGCGAGATTGGCGAGAGTGGCGAGAGTGGCGAGAGTGGCGAGAGTGACGAGAGTGGCGAGAGTGACGAGAGTGACGAGAGTGACGAGAGTGACGAAAGTGACGAGCGTGGCGAGAGTGAGTGAGCGAGTGACGAGAGTGACGAGAGTGACGAGAGTGACGAGAGTGAGTGACGAGAGTGACGAGAGTGACGAGAGTGGTGAGAGTGGCGAGAGTGGCGAGTGTGGCGAGAGTGGCGAGAGTGGCGAGAGTGACGAGAGTGGCGAGAGTGACGAGAGTGACGAGAGTGGCGAGACGAGAGTGGCGAGAGTGGCGAGAGTGTCGAGAGTGACGAGAGTGGCGAGAGTGACGAGAGTGGCGAGAGTGGCGAGAGTGACGAGAGTGGCGAGAGTGGCGAGAGTGGCGAGAGTGACGAGAGTGACGAGAGTGACGAGAGTGGCGAGAGTGACGAGAGTGGCGAGAGTGGCAAGAGTGGCGAAAGTGGCGAGAGTGACGAGAGTGACGAAAGTGGCGAGAGTGGCGAGAGTGGCGAGAGTGGCGAGAGTGGCGAGAGTGACGAGAGTAGCGAGAGTGGCGAGAGTGGCGAGAGTGACGAGAGTGGCGAGAGTGGCGAGAGTGGCGAGAGAGGCGAGAATGGCGAGAATGTCGAGAGTGACGAGAGTGGCGAGAGTGACGAGAGTGGCGAGAGTGGCGAGAGTGGCGAGAGTGGCGAGAGTGGCGAGAGTGAAGAGAGTGACGAGAGTGACGAGAAGGACGAGAGTGACGAGAGTGACGAGAGTGACGAGAGTGAGTGACGAGAGTGACGAGAGTGAAGAGAGTGACGAGAGTGACGAGAAGGGCGAGAGTGACGAGAGTGACGAGAGTGACGAGAGTGACCCGTCGTCAGGAGCAATTCTCTGCATCTCTCCCATCTTTACAAGTGTTTCTCCGCATTTCTCCGCATCTCTCCCGCCGTCAGGAGCCATTCTCCGCATCTCTCCCATCTTTACAAGTGTTTCTCCGCACTTCTCCGCATCTCTCCCATCTTTACAAGTGTTTCTCCGCACTTCTCAGCATCTCTCCCACCGTCAGGAGCAATTCTCCGCATCTCTCCCGTCTTTACAAGTGTTTCTCCGCACTTCTCAGCATCTCTCCCGCCGTCAGGAGCATTTCTCCGCATCTCTCCCATCTTTACAAGTGTTTATCCGCACTTCTTCGCATCTCTCCCATCTTTACAAGTGTTTCTCCGCACTTCTCCGCATCTCTCCCATCTTTACAAGTGTTTCTCCGCACTTCTCCGCATCTCTCCCGCCGTCAGGAGCAGTTCTCCGCATCTCTCCCATCTTTACAAGTGTTTCTCCGCACTTCTCCGCATCTCTCCCATCTTTACAAGTGTTTCTCCGCACTTCTCCGCATCTCTCCCGCCGTCAGGAGCATTTCTCCGCGTCTCTCCCGTCTTTACAAGTGTTTCTCCGCACTTCTCAGCATCTCTCCCGTCGTCAGGAGCAATTCTCCGCATCTCTCCCATCTTTAAAAGTGTTTCTCCGCACTTCTCCGCATCTCTCCCATCTTTACAAGTGTTTCTCCGCACTTCTCAGCATCTCTCCCACCGTCAGGAGCAATTCTCCGCATCTCTCCCATCTTTACAAGTGTTTCTCCGCATTTCTCCGCATCTCTCCCGTCGTCAGGAGCAATTCTCCGCATCTCTCCCATCTTTACAAGTGTTTCTCCGCACTTCTCCGCATCTCTCCCATCTTTACAAGTGTTTCTCCGCACTTCTCAGCATCTCTCCCACCGTCAGGAGCAATTCTCCGCATCTCTCCCGTCTTTACAAGTGTTTCTCCGCACTTCTCAGCATCTCTCCCGTCGTCAGGAGCAATTCTCCGCATCTCTCTCATCTTTACAAGTGTTTCTCCGCACTTCTTCGCATCTATCCCATCTTTACAAGTGTTTCTCCGCACTTCTCCGCATCTCTCCCATCTTTACAAGTGTTTCTCCGCACTTCTCCGCAACTCTCCCATCTTTACAAGTGTTTCTCCGCACTTCTCCGCATCTCTCCCGCCGTCAGGAGCAGTTCTCCGCATCTCTCCCATCTTTACAAGTGTTTCTCCGCACTTCTCCGCATCTCTCCCATCTTTACAAGTGTTTCTCCGCACTTCTCCGCATCTCTCCCGCCGTCAGGAGCATTTCTCCGCGTCTCTCCCGTCTTTACAAGTGTTTCTCCGCACTTCTCAGCATCTCTCCCGTCGTCAGGAGCAATTCTCCGCATCTCTCCCATCTTTACAAGTGTTTCTCCGCACTTCTCCGCATCTCTCCCATCTTTACAAGTGTTTCTCCGCACTTCTCAGCATCTCTCCCACCGTCAGGAGCAATTCTCCGCATCTCTCCCATCTTTACAAGTGTTTCTCCGCATTTCTCCGCATCTCTCCCGTCGTCAGGAGCAATTCTCCGCATCTCTCCCATCTTTACAAGTGTTTCTCCGCACTTCTCCGCATCTCTCCCATCTTTACAAGTGTTTCTCCGCACTTCTCAGCATCTCTCATACCGTCAGGAGCACTTCTCCGCATCTCTCCCGTCTTTACAAGTGTTTCTCCGCACTTCTCAGCATCTCTCCCGTCGTCAGGAGCAATTCTCCGCATCTCTCTCATCTTTACAAGTGTTTCTCCGCACTTCTTCGCATCTCTCCCATCTTTACAAGTGTTTCTCCGCACTTCTCCGCATCTCTCCCATCTTTACAAGTGTTTCTCCGCACTTCTCCGCATTTCTCCAGTCGTCAGGAGCAATTCTCCGCATCTCTCCCGCCGTCAGGAGCATTTCTCCGCATCTCTCCCATCTTTACAAGTGTTTCTCCGCACTTCTTCGCATCTCTCCCATCTTTACAAGTGTTTCTCCGCACTTCTCCGCATCTCTCCCGCCGTCAGGAGCAATTCTCCGCTTCTCTCCCATCTTTACAAGTGTTTCTCCGCACTTCTCCGCATCTCTCCCATCTTTACAAGTGTTTCTCCGCACTTCTCCGCATCTCTCCCGCCGTCAGGAGCAGTTCTCCGCATCTCTCCCATCTTTACAAGTGTTTCTCCGCACTTCTCCGCATCTCTCCCATCTTTACAAGTGTTTCTCCGCACTTCTCCGCATCTCTCCCATCTTTACAAGTGTTTCTCCGCACTTCTCCGCATCTCTCCCGCTGTCAGGAGCAGTTCTCCGCATCTCTCCCATCTTTACAAGTGTTTCTCCGCACTTCTCCGCATCTCTCCCATCTTTACACGTGTTTCTCCGCACTTCTCCGCATCTCTCCCGCCGTCAGGAGCATTTCTCCGCGTCTCTCCCGTCTTTACAAGTGTTTCTCCGCACTTCTCAGCATCTCTCCCGTCGTCAGGAGCAATTCTCCGCATCTCTCCCATCTTTACAAGTGTTTCTCCGCACTTCTCCGCATCTCTCCCGCCGTCAGGAGCAATTCTCCGCTTCTCTCCCATCTTTACAAGTGTTTCTCCGCACTTCTCCGCATCTCTCCCATCTTTACAAGTGTTTCTCCGCACTTCTCCGCATCTCTCCCGCCGTCAGGAGCAGTTCTCCGCATCTCTCCCATCTTTACAAGTGTTTCTCCGCACTTCTCCGCATCTCTCCCATCTTTACACGTGTTTCTCCGCACTTCTCCGCATCTCTCCCGCCGTCAGGAGCATTTCTCCGCGTCTCTCCCGTCTTTACAAGTGTTTCTCCGCACTTCTCAGCATCTCTCCCGTCGTCAGGAGCAATTCTCCGCATCTCTCCCATCTTTACAAGTGTTTCTCCGCACTTCTCCGCATCTCTCCCGCCGTCAGGAGCAATTCTCCGCTTCTCTCCCATCTTTACAAGTGTTTCTCCGCACTTCTCCGCATCTCTCCCATCTTTACAAGTGTTTCTCCGCACTTCTCCGCATCTCTCCCGCCGTCAGGAGCAGTTCTCCGCATCTCTCCCATCTTTACAAGTGTTTCTCCGCACTTCTCCGCATCTCTCCCATCTTTACAAGTTTTTCTCCGCACTTCTCCGCATCTCTCCCATCTTTACAAGTGTTTCTCCGCACTTCTTCGCATCTCTCCCATCTTTACAAGTGTTTCTCCGCACTTCTCCGCATCTCTCCCGCCGTCAGGAGCAATTCTCCGCTTCTCTCCCATCTTTACAAGTGTTTCTCCGCACTTCTCCGCATCTCTCCCATCTTTACAAGTGTTTCTCCGCACTTCTCCGCATCTCTCCCGCTGTCAGGAGCAGTTCTCCGCATCTCTCCCATCTTTACAAGTGTTTCTCCGCACTTCTCCGCATCTCTCCCATCTTTACACGTGTTTCTCCGCACTTCTCCGCATCTCTCCCGCCGTCAGGAGCAATTCTCTGCATCTCTCCCATCTTTAAAAGTTTTTCTCCGCACTTCTCCGCATCTCTCCCGTCGTCAGGAGCAATTCTCTGCATCTCTCCCATCTTTACAAGTGTTTCTCCGCACTTCTACGCATCTCTCCCATCTTTACAAGTGTTTCTCCGCACTTCTCCGCATCTCTCCCGCCGTCAGGAGCAGTTCTCCGCATCTCTCCCATCTTTACAAGTGTTTCTCCGCACTTCTCCGCATCTCTCCCGCCGTCAGGAGCAATTCTCCGCGTCTCTCCCATCTTTACAAGTGTTTCTCCGCCATTCTCCGCATCTCTCCCATCTTTACACGTGTTTCTCCGCACTTCTCCGCATCTCTCCCATCTTTACAAGTGTTTCTCCGCACTTCTCCGCATCTCTCCCGCTGTCAGGAGCAATTCTCCGCATCTCTCCCATCTTTACAAGTGTTTCTCCGCACTTCTCCGCATCTCTCCCGTCTTTAAAAGTTTTTCTCCGCACTTCTCCGCATCTCTCCCGTCGTCAGGAGCAATTCTCCGCATCTCTCCCATCTTTACAAGTGTTTCTCCGCACTTCTCCGCATCTCTCCCGCCGTCAGGAGCATTTCTCCGCATCTCTCCCATCTTTACAAGTGTTTCTCCGCACTTCTCCGCATCTCTCCCATCTTTACAAGTGTTTCTCCGCACTTCTCCGCATCTCTCCCATCTTTACAAGTGTTTCTCCGCACTTCTCCGCATCTCTCCCATCTTTACAAGTGTTTCTCCGCACTTCTCCGCATCTCTCCCGCCGTCAGGAGCAGTTCGCCGCATCTCTCCCATCTTTACAAGTGTTTCTCCGCACTTCTCCGCATCTCTCCCATCTTTACAAGTGTTTCTCCGCACTTCTCCGCATCTCTCCCATCTTTACAAGTGTTTCTCCGCACTTCTTCGCATCTCTCCCATCTTTACAAGTGTTTCTCCGCACTTCTCCGCATCTCTCCCGCCGTCAGGAGCAATTCTCCGCTTCTCTCCCATCTTTACAAGTGTTTCTCCGCACTTCTCCGCATCTCTCCCATCTTTACAAGTGTTTCTCCGCACTTCTCCGCATCTCTCCCGCTGTCAGGAGCAGTTCTCCGCATCTCTCCCATCTTTACAAGTGTTTCTCCGCACTTCTCCGCATCTCTCCCGCCGTCAGGAGCAGTTCTCCGCATCTCTCCCATCTTTACAAGTGTTTCTCCGCACTTCTCCGCATCTCACCCATCTTTACAAGTGTTTCTCCGCACTTCTCCGCATCTCTCCCGCCGTCAGGAGCAATTCTCCGCGTCTCTCCCGTCTTTACAAGTTTTTCTCCGCCATTCTCCGCATCTCTCCCGTCGTCAGGAGCAATTCTCTGCATCTCTCCCATCTTTACAAGTGTTTCTCCGCATTTCTCTGCATCTCTCCCGCCGTCAGGAGCCATTCTCCGCATCTCTCCCATCTTTACAAGTGTTTCTCCGCACTTCTCCGCATCTCTCCCATCTTTACAAGTGTTTCTCCGCACTTCTCCGCATCTCTCCTGTCGTCAGGAGCAATTCTCCGCATCTCTCCCATCTTTACAAGTGTTTCTCCGCACTTCTCCGCATCTCTCCCGCCGTCAGGAGCATTTCTCCGCGTCTCTCCCGTCTTTACAAGTTTTTCTCCGCCATTCTCCGCATCTCTCCCGTCGTCAGGAGCAATTCTCTGCATCTCTCCCATCTTTACAAGTGTTTCTCCGCATTTCTCCGCATCTCTCCCGCCGTCAGGAGCCATTCTCCGCATCTCTCCCATCTTTACAAGTGTTTCTCCGCACTTCTCCGCATCTCTCCCATCTTTACAAGTGTTTCTCCGCACTTCTCCGCATCTCTCCTGTCGTCAGGAGAAATTCTCCGCATCTCTCCCATCTTTACAAGTGTTTCTCCGCACTTCTCCGCATCTCTCCCGCCGTCAGGAGCATTTCTCCGCATCTCTCCCATCTTTACAAGTGTTTCTCCGCACTTCTTCGCATCTCTCCCATCTTTACAAGTGTTTCTCCGCACTTCTCCGCATCTCTCCCGCCGTCAGGAGCAATTCTCCGCTTCTCTCCCATCTTTACAAGTGTTTCTCCGCACTTCTCCGCATCTCTCCCATCTTTACAAGTGTTTCTCCGCACTTCTCCGCATCTCTCCCGCCGTCAGGAGCAGTTCTCCGCATCTCTCCCATCTTTACAAGTGTTTCTCCGCACTTCTCCGCATCTCTCCCGCTGTCAGGAGCAATTCTCCGCGTCTCTCCCGTCTTTACAAGTTTTTCTCCGCCATTCTCCGCATCTCTCCCGTCGTCAGGAGCAATTCTCTGCATCTCTCCCATCTTTACAAGTGTTTCTCCGTACTTCTACGCATCTCTCCCATCTTTACAAGTGTTTCTCCGCACTTCTCAGCATCTCTCCCACCGTCAGGAGCAATTCTCCGCATCTCTCCCATCTTTACAAGTGTTTCTCCGCATTTCTCCGCATCTCTCCCGTCGTCAGGAGCAATTCTCCGCATCTCTCCCATCTTTACAAGTGTTTCTCCGCACTTCTCCGCATCTCTCCCATCTTTACAAGTTTTTCTCCGCACTTCTCAGCATCTCTCCCACTGTCTTGGTGGGCGCACCGGATGGCATCATGAACGCACCCAATGGGTGGAGTCATGATGTCATCTGGCGCACACCAAGATGTTCTTCGGACTAGCGACTGCTAGCGGCCGAACGCCGTACATATAAGGCGCGCGCCCGGCCGAGTTCGCCACTGTTTGCTAATGAATTGGAAAGGAGAAGAGACTCATCGGTGTCCCTTATATTAGTAAGCAGTCCCGACAAAAGAGAGAGAACAAGACCTGAACATGAAGACTGACTGAAAGCATGAATGACACAAAACACACACAAACAAGACTTTTAATCTCTTTTCGGCAAATGGCATCCGCACTCACTAACCCCGTGTAATTCCTTTGTGTGAAACTCTCTAACACGTTGTGAGATATCGTTCAGGAAACTGAAAATATCTTACAGCAAATACCGATTACTTTACATATTATCGTTGTTAAAGTATTAATTTACTTTGCAACCATTCTGTACAACCATTCTGTACAACCATTCTATTGGGTATTTTACCCACCACATCAACACGTACATACAGAGTAGTCTGTGTGTACCGCTCACACATCAACACGTACATACAGAGTAGTCTGTGTGTACCGCTCACACGTCAACACGTACATACAGGGTAATCTGTGTGTACCGCTCGAACATCAACACACGCCGAACACAACGTTGAAGACGTGCAGTGCCGTCTGACACGTTGTGCCAGGCCATAATTGTGTGACGTAGCCGTCACCGAAAAACAACTGACGCTGTAGTCACCACTCAGCGCAGTAATCAATCAACACGAACACCGTCATCCCAGATGGCGCAGCTCAACTTAACTGCCCCCCAACATAGGGGCCGTATAACAAGACGTGTAAATTCGACAAGGAATTTACTGAATCGAGTGAACATAAAACTGCAATTTGCAGATCCTGATCATGAACCCAACGTACAGTTGGAGGAAGTAATTGACACACAAGGTGTGTTGAATGGATGGATTCATGAGGTGGAGACAAGTATCTCCGATCTCGAAAGAATAGATAATGACTATTCGTCGTATGTAGGCAACATTGCCGACCCCGCTGATCACGCAGCTGCGGTCGATGAGTACACACAGTACACAGAGAAGGCGGACGGTCTCAATGACACTGTTGAGGACGCCCGTAAAACGCTAGGAGATTTGAAGGGTCGCACATTTGCCGCCCAACAATTCTCGGCAACCATTCAGAATCTGATCAAGACAGATAACGGCGCACAGCCGCCTGTACCACCACCGCCACCAACGGTGCAACAGCACCGAACCCATGTTCAACTCACGCCATTGAAGGGAGAGACTTTCGATGGCAGATTGGAGTCTTGGCTGCCCTTCTGGGAGTTTTTTGAGTCCGAGATTGACTCATTAAACATGTCAGAGGTCAGTAAGTTCCGATACTTACGAGACCACTTGAAGCATGAACCACTGTCTTTGCTTAGTGGTTTGAGTGTAACGGCCGCTAATTACAGAACGGCTGTCGATCTCCTTAAAAAGGAGTATGGAGACAAAGATCGGCTGATTAGCCACTTGTACAAGAAGCTGGAAGCCTACAGTCCAGCCAGCGGCAATCCACAAGACATGTGGGAAATGCTGCAATACGTAGAAGGCCTGTTACGACAGCTAGTGTCACTAGGTCAACAGGTAAATCAATCTGGCTGCAGTCAGATGCTGAGCACGATTCTCGTGCGGAAAGTCCCGAAGCATATACTAAGGGACATGACAATGAGCAGGGATCAGGCCGACAGAAACAAAGATTGGCCGCCCTTTGAGTTCTGCACAAATCTGAGAGAGTTGTTGCGAACAAACCAACGACTTCAAGAACAAACAGAACAAAACGATTTCGGAAGAAATCGTCATAAACAACAAGTACATGAACACCCGCCTCTACGATCGAGTCAGGTGTTTAGCCTACAAAACACCAATACATTCAACAACAAACAGTCAGCCAACAGATTCATGCGCACCGCACCTGAGAGACGGGCGTTTCCGCCCACTCGACAGGTAACATGCGCGTTCTGTCGTGGCTCGCATTACTCTGATAAATGCAGCAACTACCCAACACTCAACGATCGTTACAATCGTTGCCGCATGGAGCAGCTGTGCTTTCGCTGCCTGAAGCAACATACAGGCACATGCACAGCAAAACCGTTGCCCTGCTTTTACTGTAAGGCAACCATACATAACCAAGCGTTATGCAAAGTTAAGTTTGCAAGCGCTCCTACCGCAGCACCAGTGCGCAGCACTAACGCTCTGACAGCAGCCGTACCATACAACAACAACAAACCACCGCAACAAACTGTATTCGGCAGACTAGCAGCTGTCAACAGAAACCCGTTCATGAACCAGCAATATGAACAAACAAATGAGAGCGGCGAAAATAGAAGAGAAAAAGCGTCAATAAACACAACTGAAGTTCAACAACAAGTAAAGAAACCTACCGGTAACGTACGCTTGATGACAGCCACCCTCACAGCTCGTCATCCGGTGACGATCAAAGAAAGCCTCACGCGCGCATTCTTTGATAGCGGAAGTCAGGCGTCGTTCGTATCCAGCGAGTTGGTCGATAAGCTGCACCTGCAAAGAGGAGATGATAGTGAACTGGCAATTAAAACATTCGGTCACAGTGAACCGGAAATGTTGAATACATTTTCGGTTGAACTACATCTACTAGATGCTGTCACTAATGGCCCACATACAGTCACGCCATTTGTAGTGCCGCGCGAAGTCATCGCACAACTGAATCAACAACCCGAGCCAACAACTGAAGACCTCGCTGTAATGCGAAACATGCCGTTTGAAGCAATGGCAGAACAACCAGGAGATGGCAGCATACCAATCGATATCATGATTGGAGGAGATTATTACTTCAAGTTTATTAATCCGGACAATACTCACACGCTGCCCTCTGGCTTAACAGTTATCGATTCAAAGTTTGGATTGATTCTAGCCGGCTGTCAAACAAACGACAAGAAACCAGGTCAGCATGACAACCGCCCACAGATCAACACCATCATGCACCCGAATCAGAATCATGAAACTACCAACAAGAAGCCAAATGAGCATGACACCACACCACAAGTCAACATGGTCATGCACTCGAATCAAGAAAGTCAAGAGTGGGGAAAATCGATTCACGAAGCTCACTTTCATGATTCACCATCACCTGAAGAACAGTTCAACCTGTTCAATCATCCATGGGACCTCGACCATAAAGCACTGACTGACATATCAATCGATGAACAGCTCGATCAGGAAGCTGTACGTCAGTTTCATGAATCCGTTGACTTCGTTGACGGACGAATCCAAGTTGGTTGGGGCTTTGTACCGAATCACAAGCCATTCAAATCAAACTTCGGACTCGCAAAAGCACGACTCGCTAGTGTACTGAACAGTCTGGGCAAGACACCAGCCCTCCTAGAAAAGTATGCTGAAGCAATCAACAAACTACATGACAAAGGCATAATTGAAGATGCACCTGCCACACCCGACGCACCTGCAAAACTGCATTATCTACCTCACCACGGGGTATTTAATCTACAAAAAACAACAACACCCGTTCGGCCAGTCTTCGATGCCTCAGCTACGGCCTCCAGACAAGACGTCAGTCTTAATGACTGCTTGCTGAAAGGACCATGCCAACTACCAGAGATACCAGCTCTCCTGGTCTACTTCAGAACACATGACACTGTGCTACTGGCCGACATCGAAGGCGCCTTTCATCAAGTGCTCCTCAGACCCGAAGATCGTGACTGCGTCCGTTTCATCTGGCTGTGGGACTGGAACAAAGGTCTAGTGGAAGGCAACATTCGAGTCATGCGCTTCACTAGGCTCACGATGGGCATGAAAGAATCGCCATTCTTGCTTGATATGGCAATTAAAGAAGGTCTCAGCCAACATGATCATCCAATCGCCAACATGATAAAAGAGCGACTGTACGTTGACAACCTGATGATGGGCTTTCACGATGAAAGCTCGTTACTCGAAACATACAACATAAGTAAAGAGTTGTTCGCGACTTTCAAGATGAACATCAGAGAGTATGTTTCAAGCAGTCCAACTTTCAATGACACACTGCCGCTCGAGGACGGAGTGCCCGGCAACACCGTGAAGGTGCTGGGAGTGACTTGGGAGGTGGAATCAGACCAACTGAGTCTCAGTGCACCGAAAGTGAAAGTTACACAAAACAAAAAGCCGGCCAAAGAAGGTCAACTAACAAAGCGCATGATCATGCGTGACACCATGAAGCAGTATGATCCACTGGGACTGTACCTGCCAATATTAATCAGAGCAAAGGTTCTGATTCAACAGCTGTTCAAGCATAAATATCAGTGGGATGATCAACTGCCTGACACAATTATCAAGCAGTGGAATGAGCTCATGGACGAAATTAACGCGGCTAAAAACATTCATGTGCCACGTCTCATCCCGATCAAGCATAATGCACCATACATGATGCATTGTTTCGTTGACGCGTCTAAAGATGCGTACGCTGCAGCGCTATACATTAGCGTACCGACAGACAGCGGCAACAAAACAAATCTACTCATGGCGCGCAATAGTCTGGCACCCAGCAATAAAACACTCACCATACCAAGGCTTGAGTTAATGGCGGCCGGACTGGGACACAAACTGATACAGTACGTGATCGATTCAAAACAACTACACACGTTGCCGTCGGAGATTCACATGTTTATCGACAGTCAAGTCGTACTGAACTGGATACGAACATCAACCAAACTTGGTGTGTTCGTTGAGAATCGTGTGGCTCCCCTACGCGAAAACAACTATCGATTCCATTATGTAGAGTCGAGTCAGAATCCCGCTGATCTGGCTACGCGATATGCGACAGCCAGTGAACTACAGGACCCGAGTCACATATGGTGGAAAGGACCCGCCTTTCTTGCATCACCGTGCACTGAATGGCCGGTCAGTGAAATCCCGGAAATAAACGATGAAACATTAGCGGAAATAGCCAGAGCTAAAGAAGAGAAACAACACCTCATACATCTGCCGATGAACGAGGTCATCATTGAACCACCTAACGACCCTAACGACCCTAACGACACCATGGCAGCGGTCCGCACCAAGTACTGGATCCCTGCAGGCCGCGCAACCGTAAAACATGCAATCCAAGCATGCACACCCTGCAAGCGCAGCAGAGGCGCCCCCTACAAACTACCGCCTTTGCCAGACCCGCCACCTTTACAAGAGTCTGCCTTTTGGACAGCCCACAGTGACAAGCCCGATCAAACTGCGTCTCATCTGAGTACACTCAATAATCTGATTGAGAAAATGCAGAAAGCAAAAGAGAGATACACCGTGATGAATGAATATCCTCTAAATACGCCATCCATGCATACACTCGATCAAGGTACATCATCTGCGGCAAAAAGTTCAGCCACCGTACGTGCACGACCTAGCTGGTATCCCATTACTACAACGATTCATGATTCCAACAAGGAAGCGTGACCAAACTATGCTAAAGCGTTTACGTTCAACACACTTTTGCTAATCATCAAATTATAAACCTATCGACTACTTTATGCCTATATGTACATACATACATACATACATGTGAATTTACATATAGTTGCTAGTTTATACATCATCATACGAATATGTACATACATATTCTGTTACCCACAAGTATACATACATATATAATATAGATGATATGGTCCCCCGAACCTTACACAAAAAAAAAAAAAAAAAAAACTAACATCTGTGTTCACTCTACATCAAATACCAACCATTGAACAGCGTCGGCGCCAGCGGTCCTTGCCATTCGGTCCCGAAGTTGAACGCCAGTTGTCGCCAGTACATCGATTGTCACAAAAATTTGCATAATCATCTGAAACAAATGAACAACTCATCAATTGTTTATCAAAAGTTCAATGTTTAATAACCTATTAACTCAACACTATGTTTCAACAACAATTACCACTGGTGAGAGTAATCCACCATGGTAAAACGCCACAGATCGAATTTATGAACTTACTATGTGCTGAAACCCAACGTTTCTTGCATACACACGTGTCGGCATACCGACACCCAATAGGCAGGGTGTACTTGCACAATGCACCCCACACGGTTACCTGCCCTAGCCATATCAAAACAGGTCTCGAAAACCATGTTATTCAACGACATTATAAACCTGCTATCAACTATAACTGTGCAGCTGTAGCGCTGGATGACGAATTAATCGTCACCGCAGCTCGCCAGGTCAATGACAACACCCTGTACATAACAGGGGCCACCATTGCCAGACTGGCTCCTCGGAACAGAACAGTTGGTGTCATCATCTGCACCGACCCTCTGTCCGAAGGCCACTGGTTGATCAACGCTTTAACCCGCGAATACGCACAGACCCGTGTGGTTGATGACGACACCAGAAGCCCCGCCAACGGGCAAACGGTGATCATCGTTCCACAAGCGGTCATAGACATCTACCGCATGTACGCGGATCAGAGCGGCAAATCGGCATTGAACACAGGGGATGTAGTTTGTGTGGAGTACGCTACCTTGGTGGGTAACAGTATCAACCACAGAGTAGATACACCATACATCGCGCAACACATTGACAAGCTAGGTAATCATCCGCTGATGTTAGAGCGCATAACTACCCCAGTACACAGTAGCACGCGCAACAAACTGCTTCAACTACAATTAGTCATGGAGATTGAGAGAGCGCTGATCGCCACAGAACGGGCCATAATAAAGGATATGGCGCACGCGATACCTGTTAAATGTCACAACATCAAACCAGGGCGTAACACTGATGGGCTAATAGAACTAAAAGCCATCGCATATCCGGATGAATCAGTAAATGTGGAAAGCGAACTTGTGTTTAAGCCTAAAGTGAATAGCCTATGCAATGTTGCGTTTTACCACAACAACAATACAGGTGACTCACCTGATGCAACAGTTAGCGGCACCATCACCGCTATACATCGCACATCAAATTCTAGCAAGATCACAATTGATTTTGCGCTGCCCGCCACTCTTTTCCTGAACGTCACACAGGCCCATCGTCGCTCAAACCGCATATCTCTGCAGTATGACACAAATAAAGCAATGGTAGCTGAGTTAGCGGCGTTGTGCAAGTTCGAGCAGTTGGCTCAAGTAGCATTGCCAGGCAATACCAACGTTGACCCCCAAGTCTGCGCAATAATACAACAATTTCTGGGTTATCGGGCAAAGAGCCAAACAAGAGATAAACAAGCAGTACCGGCAACAAAGCACGCGAGTGTCCCTCGGCTGAATGATAGAGAGTTCGCGCTAAACAATAGCCAACACACAGTAATTAGCCTGGTGCGTAGCCAAGCGCCGGCCATTCTACTAAATGGGGGTGCGGGCGCGGGAAAAAGCAGAACACTGCAAGCAGTCATAAACTTTTATGTAACAACTCATCCCAACATCAACATACTGGCCATAGCTCATAGTAATCAGGCAGCTGATTCACTAATGAGGGCAGCACAAACGTCGGGAGCGAGGGCTGTGCGATTTTATGGGCGCAACTGGGAAAGACTGCATTTGAATGAATGCACTGATACCGCACTCACAGTCGCACTAAGCCCACCTGAACATAAGATTGATTTATGGGACAAAATTCATGAGAGAGATAACTTACTCCATGATCTGATGTCTCTCGCAAACCAACAATTTGCACTCAGTCAACAGCAGCAAACAAATAAGTATAAGATTAAACAGCTGGCGGACATTGAATCATCACTCATTGCGAATATGATTGAATGGTACGCGCCACAAGTGGTGGTTAGCACAATTGGCGCATTGAGCAGCGAACAACTGCGCGCGTACGCCGCTGACATTTTGATAATTGATGAAGCCGGACAAGCACGGTTCAGTGAGATACTGGGGGCGCTAACACATCTAAATACTCAACAAAAAATGGTGATTCCAACCCAGCAGACCGCCAGCCAGCCTCGAAATGTACCAAAGTGCGTTCTGCTTGCGGGCGACCCACACCAACTGCGTCCAGTCACAATGATCCCAGGATCATCCGAAGCAGTCCAATTACAAACCATGTCGGGACTTGAACGTTTACTGAGCGTACAAGTCATACCGTCTGTCACACTCAACGTAAACTACCGAACACACCCGTTGTTGCATTATTTAATCACATCGTTATTTTACGACGAACTCATTGAGGCTGATCCAAACAACAGACCAAACGTCACAACGTTGCTTTATGAACGCCATGACACACTACGATGTGCCCTTGGTTGGCCACACCGAGTCCCCTTTCTTTTCATCAAAAATGAGGGGAGGATGGTGCTGAACAGCAGCACCAGGTCGTTCTCCAATAGTGAGGAAGTCACAATAATCTCCGAACTAGTGGTGAAGCTGCTGGATTCCGGAGTAAATACGGATGACATCATGATACTTGCGTTCTACGCTGATCAAGTTGAAATGATAAAAAGTGCATGTTTGGGTTTCAATGTATCAACAATTGAAAAAGCGCAAGGGGCAGAAAGGAAGCTGGTTATTATAGCCACTACCCGGACACAATATGATAAAAACGGAAAGAAATTCAAGGGTATTGGTTTTGTAAACAACACCAACCGATTGTGTGTTGCCTTAACCAGGGCGAACGAGGGCATCATTATGGTGGGTAGCACTACAGCGCTGGCGACAAACCCACACTTGGAACAACTGATCGAGTTCGCCGATAGTAATGGTCTGGTCTGCTCAAAATCAGACATACTCTGAACCCAATGTCTACGCTCTAAAAAAAAAAAAAAAAAAATCATACAAATTCATGTTTACCTGTCATCTATGATAAACCTTGTGTTTTTTTTTCTTTCATGTTGCACGATAACAATGGAGTACCGCCTTCCGGAACCTTCGTATCTCGCACTGAAGGCTCTAGTGGATTCGGCCCAACGTGTACCGATTCAACGGCGGTTCGACACAAACCGCAACAACAATAATATCAACTTCAACACTGGCCATAACAACAATATGAATAATCGCAACAACAACAACAACAACAACAACAACAATAACAGTCAGGCCAGCAACGTCTATCGTCGCATTAATCCTTCCAACAATGGCAAGAATAACAATAATCCCAACATCAACGAGCACCGATTCAACGGTAACAGCAACAGCAACGAAAGCAATTTCGCTACCAGCAACACCAACAGCATCAATCATAACAATTTCAACAACAACAGCAATGCCAATAGCAACACCAACAACAACAACTTCAATAACAACAACAATGCCAATGGCACAACCGCTAACAACAACATCAATGCCAATGGCACAACCGCTAACAACAACATCAATGCCAATGGCACAACCGCTAACAACAACATCACTGCCAATGGCGCAATCACCAACAACAATACCAACGGCAAGCGTAAACTCGGACCCACATCGTCCGTCGCTTTTGAAAGGTTGACGAAGAGATTGCGTGCACGCAAAGCGGATGAGGGAGACGAGTTGGCGGTCGTTAATGCACAACTGGCTGCGGTCGGATACGACCCGGAATAATAATAGGATAGAAAGTTGTAGGAGTAAAAGGGGGGTTAGGATGTAGGTTAATAATTGTTAGCTAGTTTAGAAAATGTATACCATTGCGTCATAAAATAGAAAATGTTCGATAAATTACATATTTGCACATGTGTTACATTGTTTTATTGTAGGTTAGAACTGCTCATTATTTTGTCTACATTTATAAGTTTTTAATCACACATTTTTGCGTCATAGATTAGAATAATTACCTTTTTACAAATTTTAATTTTTTCATAAACTTGCGTCATTAGTTAATTCGTAATTATGTATATCTCCAGTATATAAGGGTGTCATAGATTAGATATTGATTACATGTATATCTATTTTTAGTTAGAATGTTCTTTCATAATTATATATTTTATAACTCAATGTCCCCCCATTATTAGTTAGAGGGTTTAGTTTCAACTTAGATAGTCCACCATTTATGTAAACATATAGACCCCGTAGTTTAGAGTATATGTAAGTTAACGATTATATGTAACTTTAGGTAAGAGAGTGCGTGAACTCGAGCGGCCGCGCGGCTTTGTGTAGGGCGTGCGGCGGCTAGTTCTCGTTGGCCCGGGAGTGTCTTGGTGGGCGCACCGGATGGCATCATGAACGCACCCAATGGGTGGAGTCATGATGTCATCTGGCGCACACCAAGATGTTCTTCGGACTAGCGACTGCTAGCGGCCGAACGCCGTACATATAAGGCGCGCGCCCGGCCGAGTTCGCCACTGTTTGCTAATGAATTGGAAAGGAGAAGAGACTCATCGGTGTCCCTTTTATTAGTAAGCAGTCCCGACAAAAGAGAGAGAACAAGACCTGAACATGAAGACTGACTGAAAGCATGAATGACACAAAACACACACAAACAAGACTTCTAATCTCTTTTCGGCAAACCCACCGTCAGGAGCAATTCTCCGCATCTCTCCGGTCTTTACAAGTGTTTCTCCGCACTTCTCAGCATCTCTCCCGTCGTCAGGAGCAATTCTCCGCATCTCTCCCGCCGTCAGGAGCATTTCTCCGCATCTCTCCCATCTTTACAAGTGTTTCTCCGCACTTCTCCGCATCTCTCCCATCTTTACAAGTGTTTCTCCGCACTTCTCCGCATCTCTCCTGTCGTCAGGAGCAATTCTCCGCATCTCTCCCGCCGTCAGGAGCATTTCTCCGCATCTCTCCCATCTTTACAAGTGTTTCTCCGCACTTCTTCGCATCTCTCCCATCTTTACAAGTGTTTCTCCGCACTTCTCCGCATCTCTCCCGCCGTCTGGAGCAATTCTCCGCTTCTCTCCCATCTTTACAAGTGTTTCTCCGCACTTCTCCGCATCTCTCCCATCTTTACAAGTGTTTCTCCGCACTTCTCCGCATCTCTCCCGCTGTCAGGAGCAGTTCTCCGCATCTCTCCCATCTTTACAAGTGTTTCTCCGCACTTCTCCGCATCTCTCCCATCTTTACAAGTGTTTCTCCGCACTTCTCCGCATCTCTCCCGCCGTCAGGAGCAATTCTCCGCATCTCTCCCATCTTTACAAGTGTTTCTCCGCACTTCTCAGCATCTCTCCCGTCGTCAGGAGCAATTCTCCGCATCTCTCCCATCTTTACAAGTGTTTCTCCGCACTTCTCCGCATCTCTCCCGTCTTTACAAGTTTTTCTCCGCACTTCTCCGCATCTCTCCCGTCGTCAGGAGCAATTCTCTGCATCTCTCCCATCTGTACAAGTGTTTCTCCGCACTTCTACGCATCTCTCCCGCCGTCAGGAGCAATTCTCCGCGTCTCTCCCGTCTTTACAAGTTTTTCTCCGCACTTCTCCGCATCTATCCCGTTGTCAGGAGCAATTCTCTGCATCTCTCCCATCTTTACAAGTGTTTCTCCGCGTTTCTCCGCATCTCTCCCGCCGTCAGGAGCAATTCTCCGCGTCTCTCCCGTCTTTACAAGTGTTTCTCCGCACTTCTCAGCATCTCTCCCGTCGTCAGGAGCAATTATGCGCATCTCTCTCATCTTTACAAGTGTTTCTCCGCACTTCTTCGCATCTCTCCCATCTTTACAAGTGTTTCTCCGCACTTCTCCGCATCTCTCCCGCCGTCAGGAGCAATTCTCCGCTTCTCTCCCGTCGAGAGTGGCGAGAGTGGCGAAAGTGACGAGAGTGGCGAGAGTGGCGAGAGTGAGTGAGTGAGTGAGTGACGAGAGTGACGAGAGTGACGAGATTGGCGAGAGTGGCGAGAGTGGCGAGAGTGGCGAGAGTGGCGAGAGTGGCGAGAGTGGCGAGAGTGACGAGAGTGGCGAGAGTGGCGAGAGTGACGAGAGTGACGAGAGTGAGTGAGTGAGTGAGTGAGTGAGTGAGTGAGTGAGTGAGTGAGTGACGAGAGTGACGAGAGTGACGAGAGTGGCGAGAGTGACGAGAGTGGCGAGAGTGACGAGAGTGGCGAGAGTGTCGAGAGTGAGTGAGTGAGTGAGTGACGAGAGTGACGAGATTGGCGAGAGTGGCGAGAGTGGCGAGAGTGGCGATAGTGGCGAGAGTGGCGAGAGTGGCGAGAGTGGCGAGAGTGGCGAGAGTGGCGAGAGTGGCGAGAGTGGCGGGAGTGGCGAGAGTGGCGAGAGTGGCGAGAGTGGCGAGAGTGGCGAGAGTGGCGAGAGTGACGAGAGTGGCGAGAGTGGCGAGAGTGGCGAGAGTGGCGAGAGTGGCGAGAGTGGCGAGATTGACGAGAGTGACGAGAGTGGCGAGAGTGGCGAGAGTGACGAGAGTGGCGAGAGTGGCGAGAGTGGCGAGAGTGGCGAGAGTGACGAGAGTGGCGAGAGTGATGAGAGTGACGAGAGTGAGTGAGTGAGTGACGACAGTGGCGAGAGTGGCGAGAGTGACGAGAGTGGCGAGAGTGATGAGAGTGACGAGAGTGAGTGAGTGAGTGACGAGAGTGGCGAGAGTGGCGAGAGTGGCGAGAGTGGCGAGAGTGGCGAGATCGACGAGAGTGACGAGAGTGAGTTAGTGAGTGAGTGACGAGAGTGACGAGAGTGACGAGAGTGGCGAGAGTGGCGAGAGTGGCGAGAGTGGCGAGAGTGGCGAGAGTGGCGAGAGTGGCGAGAGTGACGAGAGTGACGAGAGTGGCGAGAGTGGCGAGAGTGGCGAGAGTGGCGAGAGTGGCGAGATTGACGAGAGTGACGAGAGTGAGTGAGTGAGTGAGTGACGAGAGTGACGAGAGTGACGAGAGTGGCGAGAGTGGCGAGAGTGGCGAGAGTGGCGAGAGTGGCGAGAGTGGCGAGAGTGACGAGAGTGGCGAGAGTGATGAGAGTGACGAGAGTGAGTGAGTGAGTGACGAGAGTGGCGAGAGTGGCGAGAGTGGCGAGAGTGGCGAGAGTGGCGAGATTGACGAGAGTGACGAGAGTGGCGAGAGTGGCGAGAGTGGCGAGAGTGGCGATAGTGACGAGAGTGGCGAGAGTGACGAGAGTGACGAGAGTGAGTGAGTGGCGAGAGTAGCGAGAGTGGCGAGAGTGGCGAGAGTGGCGAGAGTGACGAGAGTGGCGAGAGTGGCGATAGTGACGAGAGTGGCGAGAGTGACGAGAGTGACGAGAGTGAGTGAGTGGCGAGAGTAGCGAGAGTGGCGAGAGTGGCGAGAGTGGCGAGAGTGGCGATAGTGACGAGAGTGGCGAGAGTGACGAGAGTGACGAGAGTGAGTGAGTGGCGAGAGTAGCGAGAGTGGCGAGAGTGGCGAGAGTGGCGAGAGTGGCGAGAGTGGCGAGAGTGGCGAGAGTGGCGAGAGTGGCGAGAGTGGCGAGAGTGGCGAGAGTGGCGAGAGTGGCGAGAGTGGCGAGAGTGGCGATAGTGACGAGAGTGGCAAGAGTGAGTGAGTGGCGAGAGTGGCGAGAGTGGCGAGAGTGGCGAGAGTGGCGAGAGTGACGAGAGTGGCGAGAGTGATGAGAGTGACGAGAGTGAGTGAGTGAGTGACGAGAGTGGCGAGAGTGGCGAGAGTGGCGATAGTGACGAGAGTGGCGAGAGTGACGAGAGTGATGAGAGTGAGTGAGTGGCGAGAGTGGCGAGAGTGGCGAGAGTGACGAGAGTGGCGAGAGTGACGAGAGTGGCGAGAGTGGCGAGAGTGGCGAGAGTGGCGAGAGTGGCGAGAGTGGCGAGAGTGGCGAGAGTGGCGAGAGTGGCGAGAGTGGCGAGAGTGGCAAGAGTGGCGAGAGTGGCGAGAGTGAGTTAGTGAATGACGTGAGTGGCGAGAGTGGCGAGAGTGGCGAGAGTGGCGAGAGTGGCGAGAGTGGCGAGAGTGACGAGAGTGAGTGAGTGAGTGACGAGAGTGGCGAGAGTGGCGAGAGTGGCGAGAGTGAGTGAGTGAGTGACGAGAGTGAGTGAGTGGCGAGAGTGGCGAGAGTGGCGAGAGTGACGAGAGTGGCGAGAGTGACGAGAGTGGCGAGAGTGGCGAGAGTGGCGAGAGTGGCGAGAGTGGCGAGAGTGGCGAGAGTGGCGAGAGTGGCGAGAGTGGCGAGAGTGGCGAGAGTGGCGAGAGTGGCAAGAGTGGCGAGAGTGGCGAGAGTGAGTTAGTGAGTGACGAGAGTGGCGAGAGTGGCGAGAGTGGCGAGAGTGGCGAGAGTGGCGAGAGTGGCGAGAGTGACGAGAGTGAGTGAGTGAGTGACGAGAGTGGCGAGAGTGGCGAGAGTGGCGATAGTGACGAGAGTGGCGAGAGTGACGAGAGTGACGAGAGTGAGTGAGTGGCGAGAGTAGCGAGAGTGGCGAGAGTGGCGAGAGTGGCGAGAGTGGCGATAGTGACGAGAGTGGCGAGAGTGACGAGAGTGACGAGAGTGAGTGAGTGGCGAGAGTAGCGAGAGTGGCGAGAGTGGCGAGAGTGGCGAGAGTGACGAGAGTGGCGAGAGTGGCGATAGTGACGAGAGTGGCGAGAGTGACGAGAGTGACGAGAGTGAGTGAGTGGCGAGAGTGGTTCTCCGCACTTCTCCGCATCTCTCCCGCCGTCAGGAGCAATTCTCCGCTTCTCTCCCATCTTTACAAGTGTTTCTCCGCACTTCTCCGCATCTCTCCCATCTTTACAAGTGTTTCTCCGCACTTCTCCGCATCTCTCCCGCTGTCAGGAGCAGTTCTCCGCATCTCTCCCATCTTTACAAGTGTTTCTCCGCACTTCTCCGCATCTCTCCCATCTTCACACGTGTTTCTCCGCACTTCTCCGCATCTCTCCCGCCGTCAGGAGCAATTCTCTGCATCTCTCCCATCTTTAAAAGTTTTTCTCCGCACTTCTCCGCATCTCTCCCGTCGTCAGGAGCAATTCTCTGCATCTCTCCCATCTTTACAAGTGTTTCTCCGCACTTCTACGCATCTCTCCCATCTTTACAAGTGTTTCTCCGCACTTCTCCGCATCTCTCCCGCCGTCAGGAGCAGTTCTCCGCATCTCTCCCATCTTTACAAGTGTTTCTCCGCACTTCTCCGCATCTCTCCCGCCGTCAGGAGCAATTCTCCGCGTCTCTCCCATCTTTACAAGTGTTTCTCCGCCATTCTCCGCATCTCTCTCATCTTTACACGTGTTTCTCCGCACTTCTCCGCATCTCTCCCATCTTTACAAGTGTTTCTCCGCACTTCTCCACATCTCTCCCGCCGTCAGGAGCAGTTCTCCGCATCTCTCCCATCTTTACAAGTGTTTCTCCGCACTTCTCCGCATCTCTCCCATCTTTACAAGTGTTTCTCCGCACTTCTCCGCATCTCTCCCATCTTTACAAGTGTTTCTCCGCACTTCTTCGCATCTCTCCCATCTTTACAAGTGTTTCTCCGCACTTCTCCGCATCTCTCCCGCCGTCAGGAGCAATTCTCCGCTTCTCTCCCATCTTTACAAGTGTTTCTCCGCACTTCTCAGCATCTCTCCCATCTTTACAAGTGTTTCTCCGCACTTCTCCGCATCTCTCCCGCCGTCAGGAGCAGTTCTCCGCATCTCTCCCATCTTTACAAGTGTTTCTCCGCACTTCTCCGCATCTCTCCCATCTTTACAAGTGTTTCTCCGCACTTCTCCGCATCTCTCCCATCTTTACAAGTGTTTCTCCGCACTTCTTCGCATCTCTCCCATCTTTACAAGTGTTTCTCCGCACTTCTCCGCATCTCTCCCGCCGTCAGGAGCAATTCTCCGCTTCTCTCCCATCTTTACAAGTGTTTCTCCGCACTTCTCCGCATCTCTCCCATCTTTACAAGTGTTTCTCCGCACTTCTCCGCATCTCTCCCGCTGTCAGGAGCAGTTCTCCGCATCTCTCCCATCTTTACAAGTGTTTCTCCGCACTTCTCCGCATCTCTCCCATCTTTACACGTGTTTCTCCGCACTTCTCCGCATCTCTCCCATCTTTACAAGTGTTTCTCCGCACTTCTCCGCATCTCTCCCGCTGTCAGGAGCAATTCTCCGCATCTCTCCCATCTTTACAAGTGTTTCTCCGCACTTCTCCGCATCTCTCCCGTCTTTAAAAGTTTTTCTCCGCACTTCTCCGCATCTCTCCCGTCGTCAGGAGCAATTCTCTGCATCTCTCCCATCTTTACAAGTGTTTCTCCGCACTTCTACGCATCTCTCCCATCTTTACAAGTGTTTCTCCGCACTTCTCCGCATCTCTCCCGCCGTCAGGAGCAGTTCTCCGCATCTCTCCCATCTTTACAAGTGTTTCTCCGCACTTCTCCGCATCTCTCCCGCCGTCAGGAGCAATTCTCCGCGTCTCTCCCATCTTTACAAGTGTTTCTCCGCCATTCTCCGCATCTCTCCCATCTTTACACGTGTTTCTCCGCACTTCTCCGCATCTCTCCCATCTTTACAAGTGTTTCTCCGCACTTCTCCGCATCTCTCCCGCTGTCAGGAGCAATTCTCCGCATCTCTCCCATCTTTACAAGTGTTTCTCCGCACTTCTCCGCATTTCTCCCGTCTTTAAAAGTTTTTCTCCGCACTTCTCCGCATCTCTCCCGTCGTCAGGAGCAATTCTCCGCATCTCTCCCATCTTTACAAGTGTTTCTCCGCACTTCTCCGCATCTCTCCCGCCGTCAGGAGTCATTTCTCCGCATCTCTCCCATCTTTACAAGTGTTTCTCCGCACTTCTCGCATCTCTCCCATCTTTACAAGTGTTTCTCCGCACTTCTCCGCATCTCTCCCATCTTTACAAGTGTTTCTCCGCACTTCTCCGCATCTCTCCCGCCGTCAGTATCAGTTCGCCGCATCTCTCCCATCTTTACAAGTGTTTCTCCGCACTTCTCCGCATCTCTCCCATCTTTACAAGTGTTTCTCCGCACTTCTCCGCATCTCTCCCATCTTTACAAGTGTTTCTCCGCACTTCTTCGCATCTCTCCCATCTTTACAAGTGTTTCTCCGCACTTCTCCGCATCTCTCCCGCCGTCAGGAGCAATTCTCCGCTTCTCTCCCATCTTTACAAGTGTTTCTCCGCACTTCTCCGCATCTCTCCCATCTTTACAAGTGTTTCTCCGCACTTCTCCGCATCTCTCCCGCTGTCAGGAGCAGTTCTCCGCATCTCTCCCATCTTTACAAGTGTTTCTCCGCACTTCTCCGCATCTCTCCCGCCGTCAGGAGCAGTTCTCCGCATCTCTCCCATCTTTACAAGTGTTTCTCCGCACTTCTCCGCATCTCACCCATCTTTACAAGTGTTTCTCCGCACTTCTCCGCATCTCTCCCGCCGTCAGGAGCAATTCTCCGCGTCTCTCCCGTCTTTACAAGTTTTTCTCCGCCATTCTCCGCATCTCTCCCGTCGTCAGGAGCAATTCTCTGCATCTCTCCCATCTTTACAAGTGTTTCTCCGCATTTCTCCGCATCTCTCCCGCCGTCAGGAGCCATTCTCCGCATCTCTCCCATCTTTACAAGTGTTTCTCCGCACTTCTCCGCATCTCTCCCATCTTTACAAGTGTTTCTCCGCACTTCTCCGCATCTCTCCTGTCGTCAGGAGCAATTCTCCGCATCTCTCCCATCTTTACAAGTGTTTCTCCGCACTTCTCCGCATCTCTCCCGCCGTCAGGAGCATTTCTCCGCGTCTCTCCCGTCTTTACAAGTTTTTCTCCGCCATTCTCCGCATCTCTCCCGTCGTCAGGAGCAATTCTCTGCATCTCTCCCATCTTTACAAGTGTTTCTCCGCATTTCTCCGCATCTCTCCCGCCGTCAGGAGCCATTCTCCGCATCTCTCCCATCTTTACAAGTGTTTCTCCGCACTTCTCCGCATCTCTCCCATCTTTACAAGTGTTTCTCCGCACTTCTCCGCATCTCTCCTGTCGTCAGGAGAAATTCTCCGCATCTCTCCCATCTTTACAAGTGTTTCTCCGCACTTCTCCGCATCTCTCCCGCCGTCAGGAGCATTTCTCCGCATCTCTCCCATCTTTACAAGTGTTTCTCCGCACTTCTTCGCATCTCTCCCATCTTTACAAGTGTTTCTCCGCACTTCTCCGCATCTCTCCCGCCGTCAGGAGCAATTCTCCGCTTCTCTCCCATCTTTACAAGTGTTTCTCCGCACTTCTCCGCATCTCTCCCATCTTTACAAGTGTTTCTCCGCACTTCTCCGCATCTCTCCCGCCGTCAGGAGCAGTTCTCCGCATCTCTCCCATCTTTACAAGTGTTTCTCCGCACTTCTCCGCATCTCTCCCGCTGTCAGGAGCAATTCTCCGCGTCTCTCCCGTCTTTACAAGTTTTTCTCCGCCATTCTCCGCATCTCTCCCGTCGTCAGGAGCAATTCTCTGCATCTCTCCCATCTTTACAAGTGTTTCTCCGCACTTCTACGCATCTCTCCCATCTTTACAAGTGTTTCTCCGCACTTCTCAGCATCTCTCCCACCGTCAGGAGCAATTCTCCGCATCTCTCCCATCTTTACAAGTGTTTCTCCGCATTTCTCCGCATCTCTCCCGTCGTCAGGAGCAATTATCCGCATCTCTCCCATCTTTACAAGTGTTTCTCCGCACTTCTCCGCATCTCTCCCATCTTTACAAGTTTTTCTCCGCACTTCTCAGCATCTCTCCCACCGTCAGGAGCAATTCTCCGCATCTCTCCGGTCTTTACAAGTGTTTCTCCGCACTTCTCAGCATCTCTCCCGCCGTCAGGAGCAATTCTCCGCGTCTCTCCCGTCTTTACAAGTGTTTCTCCGCACTTCTCAACATCTCTCCCGTCGTCAGGAGCAATTATGCGCATCTCTCTCATCTTTACAAGTGTTTCTCCGCACTTCTTCGCATCTCTCCCATCTTTACAAGTGTTTCTCCGCACTTCTCCGCATCTCTCCCGCCGTCAGGAGCAATTCTCCGCTTCTCTCCCGTCGAGAGTGGCGAGAGTGGCGAAAGTGACGAGAGTGGCGAGAGTGGCGAGAGTGAGTGAGTGAGTGAGTGACGAGAGTGACGAGAGTGACGAGATTGGCGAGAGTGGCGAGAGTGGCGAGAGTGGCGAGAGTGGCGAGAGTGGCGAGAGTGGCGAGAGTGGCGAGAGTGACGAGAGTGGCGAGAGTGGCGAGAGTGACGAGAGTGACGAGAGTGAGTGAGTGAGTGAGTGAGTGAGTGAGTGAGTGAGTGAGTGAGTGACGAGAGTGACGAGAGTGACGAGAGTGACGAGAGTGAGTGAGTGAGTGAGTGACGAGAGTGGCGAGAGTGGCGAGAGTGGCGAGAGTGGCGAGAGTGGCGAGAGTGGCGAGAGTGACGAGAGTGGCGAGAGTGGCGAGAGTGGCGAGAGTGGCGAGAGTGGCGAGAGTGACGAGAGTGAGTGAGTGAGTGAGTGACGAGAGTGGCGAGAGTGGCGAGAGTGGCGAGAGTGGCGAGAGTGGCGAGAGTGGCGAGAGTGGCGAGAGCGACGAGAGTGGCGAGAGTGGCGAGAGTGGCGAGAGTGGCGAGAGTGACGAGAGTGGCGAGAGTGGCGAGAGTGACGAGAGTGAAGTTTTTCTCCGCACTTCTCCGCATCTCTCCCGTCGTCAGGAGCAATTCTCTGCATCTCTCCCATCTGTACAAGTGTTTCTCCGCACTTCTACGCATCTCTCCCGACGTCAGGAGCAATTCTCCGCGTCTCTCCCGTCTTTACAAGTTTTTCTCCGCACTTCTCCGCATCTATCCCGTTGTCAGGAGCAATTCTCTGCATCTCTCCCATCTTTACAAGTGTTTCTCCGCGTTTCTCCGCATCTCTCCCGCCGTCAGGAGCAATTCTCCGCGTCTCTCCCGTCTTTACAAGTGTTTCTCCGCACTTCTCAACATCTCTCCCGTCGTCAGGAGCAATTATGCGCATCTCTCTCATCTTTACAAGTGTTTCTCCGCACTTCTTCGCATCTCTCCCATCTTTACAAGTGTTTCTCCGCACTTCTCCGCATCTCTCCCGCCGTCAGGAGCAATTCTCCGCTTCTCTCCCGTCGAGAGTGGCGAGAGTGGCGAAAGTGACGAGAGTGGCGAGAGTGGCGAGAGTGAGTGAGTGAGTGAGTGACGAGAGTGACGAGAGTGACGAGATTGGCGAGAGTGGCGAGAGTGGCGAGAGTGGCGAGAGTGGCGAGAGTGGCGAGAGTGGCGAGAGTGGCGAGAGTGACGAGAGTGGCGAGAGTGGCGAGAGTGACGAGAGTGACGAGAGTGAGTGAGTGAGTGAGTGAGTGAGTGAGTGAGTGAGTGAGTGAGTGACGAGAGTGACGAGAGTGACGAGAGTGACGAGAGTGAGTGAGTGAGTGAGTGACGAGAGTGGCGAGAGTGGCGAGAGTGGCGAGAGTGGCGAGAGTGGCGAGAGTGGCGAGAGTGACGAGAGTGGCGAGAGTGGCGAGAGCGGCGAGAGTGGCGAGAGTGGCGAGAGTGACGAGAGTGAGTGAGTGAGTGAGTGACGAGAGTGGCGAGAGTGGCGAGAGTGGCGAGAGTGGCGAGAGTGGCGAGAGTGGCGAGAGTGGCGAGAGCGACGAGAGTGGCGAGAGTGGCGAGAGTGGCGAGAGTGGCGAGAGTGACGAGAGTGGCGAGAGTGGCGAGAGTGACGAGAGTGAGGAGAGTGACGAGAGTGAGTGAGTGACGAGAGTGACGAGAGTGACGAGAGTGACGAGAGTGAGTGAGTGAGTGAGTGACGAGAGTGGCGAGAGTGGCGAGAGTGGCGAGAGTGGCGAGAGTGGCGAGAGTGGCGAGAGTGACGAGAGTGGCGAGAGTGGCGAGAGTGGCGAGAGTGGCGAGAGTGGCGAGAGTGAGTGAGTGAGTGAGTGACGAGAGTGGCGAGAGTGGCGAGAGTGGCGAGAGTGGCGAGAGTGGCGAGAGTGGCGAGAGTGGCGAGAGTGGCGAGAGCGACGAGAGTGGCGAGAGTGGCGAGAGTGGCGAGAGTGGCGAGAGTGACGAGAGTGGCGAGAGTGGCGAGAGTGACGAGAGTGAGGAGAGTGACGAGAGTGAGTGAGTGAGTGAGTGACGAGAGTGACGAGAGTGGCGAGAGTGGCGAGAGTGGCGAGAGTGGCGAGAGTGGCGAGAGTGGCGAGAGCGACGAGAGTGGCGAGAGTGGCGAGAGTGGCGAGAGTGGCGAGAGTGACGAGAGTGGCGAGAGTGGCGAGAGTGACGAGAGTGAGGAGAGTGACGAGAGTGAGTGAGTGAGTGAGTGACGAGAGTGACGAGAGTGACGAGAGTGGCGAGAGTGAAGAGAGTGGCGAGAGTGGCCAGAGTGGCGAGAGTGGCGAGAGTGGCGAGAGTGGCGAGAGTGAGTGAGTGGCGAGAGTGGCGAGAGTGGCGAGAGTGGCGAGAGTGGCGAGAGTGGCGAGAGTGGCGAAAGTGACGAGAGTGGCGAGAGTGGCGAGAGTGAGTGAGTGAGTGAGTGACGAGAGTGACGAGAGTGACGAGATTGGCGAGAGTGGCGAGAGTGGCGAGAGTGGCGACGGTGGCGAGAGTGGCGAGAGTGGCGAGAGTGGCGAGAGTGGCGAGAGTGGCGAGAGTGGCGAGAGTGGCGAGAGTGGCGAGAGTGGCGAGAGTGACGAGAGTGGCAAGAGTGGCGAGAGTGAAGAGAGTGGCGAGAGTGGCGAGAGTGGCGAGAGTGGCGAGAGTGGCGAGAGTGACGAGAGTGGCAAGAGTGGCGAGAGTGAAGAGAGTGACGAGAGTGGCGAGAGTGGCGAGAGTGGCGAGAGTGGCGAGAGTGGCGAGAGTGACGAGAGTGAGTGAGTGAGTGAGTGACGAGAGTGGCGAGAGTGGCGAGAGTGGCGAGAGTGGCGAGAGTGGCGAGAGTGACGAGAGTGACGAGAGTGAGTGAGTGAGTGAGTGAGTGAGTGACGAGAGTGACGAGAGTGACGAGAGTGGCGAGAGTGGTGAGAATGGCGAGAGTGGCGAGAGTGGCGAGAGTGGCGAGAGTGGCGAGAGTGGCGAGAGTGGCGAGAGCGACGAGAGTGGCGAGAGTGGCGAGAGTGGCGAGAGTGGCGAGAGTGACGAGAGTGGCGCGAGTGGCGAGAGTGACGAGAGTGAGGAGAGTGACGAGAGTGAGTGAGTGAGTGAGTGACGAGAGTGACGAGAGTGGCGAGAGTGGCGAGAGTGGCGAGAGTGGCGAGAGTGGCGAGAGTGGCGAGAGCGACGAGAGTGGCGAGAGTGGCGAGAGTGGCGAGAGTGGCGAGAGTGACGAGAGTGGCGAGAGTGGCGAGAGTGACGAGAGTGAGGAGAGTGACGAGAGTGAGTGAGTGAGTGAGTGACGAGAGTGACGAGAGTGACGAGAGTGGCGAGAGTGAAGAGAGTGGCGAGAGTGGCCAGAGTGGCGAGAGTGGCGAGAGTGGCGAGAGTGGCGAGAGTGAGTGAGTGGCGAGAGTGGCGAGAGTGGCGAGAGTGGCGAGAGTGGCGAGAGTGGCGAGAGTGGCGAGAGTGGCGAAAGTGACGAGAGTGGCGAGAGTGGCGAGAGTGAGTGAGTGAGTGAGTGACGAGAGTGACGAGAGTGACGAGATTGGCGAGAGTGGCGAGAGTGGCGAGAGTGGCGACGGTGGCGAGAGTGGCGAGAGTGAAGAGAGTGGCGAGAGTGGCGAGAGTGGCGAGAGTGGCGAGAGTGACGAGAGTGAGTGAGTGAGTGAGTGGCGAGAGTGGCGAGAGTGGCGAGAGTGGCGAGAGTGGCGAGAGTGGCGAGAGTGGCGAGAGTGGCGAGAGTGACGAGAGTGACGAGAGTGAGTGAGTGAGTGAGTGAGTGAGTGACGAGAGTGACGAGAGTGGCGAGAGTGGCGAGAGTGGCGAGAGTGGCGAGAGTGGCGAGAGTGGCGAGAGTGACGAGAGTGGCGAGAGTGGCGAGAGTGGCGAGAGTGGCGAGAGTGGCGAGAGTGAGTGAGTGAGTGAGTGACGAGAGTGGCGAGAGTGGCGAGAGTGGCGAGAGTGGCGAGAGTGGCGAGAGTGGCGAGAGTGGCGAGAGTGAGTGAGTGAGTGAGTGACGAGAGTGACGAGAGTGACGAGATTGGCGAGAGTGGCGAGAGTGGCGAGAGTGGCGACGGTGGCGAGAGTGGCGAGAGTGAAGAGAGTGGCGAGAGTGGCGAGAGTGGCGAGAGTGGCGAGAGTGACGAGAGTGAGTGAGTGAGTGAGTGGCGAGAGTGGCGAGAGTGGCGAGAGTGGCGAGAGTGGCGAGAGTGGCGAGAGTGGCGAGAGTGGCGAGAGTGACGAGAGTGACGAGAGTGAGTGAGTGAGTGAGTGAGTGAGTGACGAGAGTGACGAGAGTGGCGAGAGTGGCGAGAGTGGCGAGAGTGGCGAGAGTGGCGAGAGTGGCGAGAGTGACGAGAGTGGCGAGAGTGGCGAGAGTGGCGAGAGTGGCGAGAGTGGCGAGAGTGAGTGAGTGAGTGAGTGACGAGAGTGGCGAGAGTGGCGAGAGTGGCGAGAGTGGCGAGAGTGGCGAGAGTGGCGAGAGTGGCGAGAGTGGCGAGAGCGACGAGAGTGGCGAGAGTGGCGAGAGTGGCGAGAGTGGCGAGAGTGACGAGAGTGGCGAGAGTGGCGAGAGTGACGAGAGTGAGGAGAGTGACGAGAGTGAGTGAGTGAGTGAGTGACGAGAGTGACGAGAGTGGCGAGAGTGGCGAGAGTGGCGAGAGTGGCGAGAGTGGCGAGAGTGGCGAGAGCGACGAGAGTGGCGAGAGTGGCGAGAGTGGCGAGAGTGGCGAGAGTGACGAGAGTGGCGAGAGTGGCGAGAGTGACGAGAGTGAGGAGAGTGACGAGAGTGAGTGAGTGAGTGAGTGACGAGAGTGACGAGAGTGACGAGAGTGGCGAGAGTGAAGAGAGTGGCGAGAGTGGCCAGAGTGGCGAGAGTGGCGAGAGTGGCGAGAGTGGCGAGAGTGAGTGAGTGGCGAGAGTGGCGAGAGTGGCGAGAGTGGCGAGAGTGGCGAGAGTGGCGAGAGTGGCGAGAGTGGCGAAAGTGACGAGAGTGGCGAGAGTGGCGAGAGTGAGTGAGTGAGTGAGTGACGAGAGTGACGAGAGTGACGAGATTGGCGAGAGTGGCGAGAGTGGCGAGAGTGGCGACGGTGGCGAGAGTGGCGAGAGTGGCGAGAGTGGCGAGAGTGGCGAGAGTGGCGAGAGTGGCGAGAGTGGCGAGAGTGGCGAGAGTGGCGAGAGTGACGAGAGTGGCAAGAGTGGCGAGAGTGAAGAGAGTGGCGAGAGTGGCGAGAGTGGCGAGAGTGGCGAGAGTGGCGAGAGTGACGAGAGTGGCAAGAGTGGCGAGAGTGAAGAGAGTGACGAGAGTGGCGAGAGTGGCGAGAGTGGCGAGAGTGGCGAGAGTGGCGAGAGTGACGAGAGTGAGTGAGTGAGTGAGTGACGAGAGTGGCGAGAGTGGCGAGAGTGGCGAGAGTGGCGAGAGTGGCGAGAGTGACGAGAGTGACGAGAGTGAGTGAGTGAGTGAGTGAGTGAGTGACGAGAGTGACGAGAGTGACGAGAGTGGCGAGAGTGGTGAGAATGGCGAGAGTGGCGAGAGTGGCGAGAGTGGCGAGAGTGGCGAGAGTGGCGAGAGTGGCGAGAGCGACGAGAGTGGCGAGAGTGGCGAGAGTGGCGAGAGTGGCGAGAGTGACGAGAGTGGCGAGAGTGGCGAGAGTGACGAGAGTGAGGAGAGTGACGAGAGTGAGTGAGTGAGTGAGTGACGAGAGTGACAAGAGTGGCGAGAGTGGCGAGAGTGGCGAGAGTGGCGAGAGTGGCGAGAGTGGCGAGAGCGACGAGAGTGGCGAGAGTGGCGAGAGTGGCGAGAGTGGCGAGAGTGACGAGAGTGGCGAGAGTGGCGAGAGTGACGAGAGTGAGGAGAGTGACGAGAGTGAGTGAGTGAGTGAGTGACGAGAGTGACGAGAGTGACGAGAGTGGCGAGAGTGAAGAGAGTGGCGAGAGTGGCCAGAGTGGCGAGAGTGGCGAGAGTGGCGAGAGTGGCGAGAGTGAGTGAGTGGCGAGAGTGGCGAGAGTGGCGAGAGTGGCGAGAGTGGCGAGAGTGGCGAGAGTGGCGAAAGTGACGAGAGTGGCGAGAGTGGCGAGAGTGAGTGAGTGAGTGAGTGACGAGAGTGACGAGAGTGACGAGATTGGCGAGAGTGGCGAGAGTGGCGAGAGTGGCGACGGTGGCGAGAGTGGCGAGAGTGGCGAGAGTGGCGAGAGTGGCGAGAGTGGCGAGAGTGGCGAGAGTGGCGAGAGTGGCGAGAGTGGCGAGAGTGACGAGAGACGCAAGAGTGGCGAGAGTGAAGAGAGTGGCGAGAGTGGCGAGAGTGGCGAGAGTGGCGAGAGTGGCGAGAGTGACGAGAGTGGCAAGAGTGGCGAGAGTGAAGAGAGTGGCGAGAGTGGCGAGAGTGGCGAGAGTGGCGAGAGTGACGAGAGTGAGTGAGTGAGTGAGTGGCGAGAGTGGCGAGAGTGGCGAGAGTGGCGAGAGTGGCGAGAGTGGCGAGAGTGGCGAGAGTGGCGAGAGTGACGAGAGTGACGAGAGTGAGTGAGTGAGTGAGTGAGTGAGTGACGAGAGTGACGAGAGTGACGAGAGTGGCGAGAGTGGTGAGAATGGCGAGAGTGGCGAGAGTGACGAGAGTACCGAGAGTGACGAGAGTGACGAGAGTGACGAGAGTGGCGAGAGTGGCGAGAGTGGCGAGAGTGGCGAGAGTGGCGAGAGTGACGAGAGTGGCGAGAGTGTCGAGAGTGAGTGAGTGAGTGAGTGACGAGAGTGACGAGATTGGCGAGAGTGGCGAGAGTGGCGAGAGTGGCGAGAGTGGCGAGAGTGGCGAGAGTGGCGAGAGTGGCGAGAGTGGCGAGAGTGGCGAGAGTGGCGAGAGTGGCGGGAGTGGCGAGAGTGGCGAGAGTGGCGAGAGTGGCGAGAGTGGCGAGAGTGGCGAGAGTGACGAGAGTGGCGAGAGTGGCGAGAGTGGCGAGAGTGGCGAGAGTGGCGAGAGTGGCGAGATTGACGAGAGTGACGAGAGTGGCGAGAGTGGCGAGAGTGACGAGAGTGGCGAGAGTGGCGAGAGTGGCGAGAGTGGCGAGAGTGACGAGAGTGGCGAGAGTGATGAGAGTGACGAGAGTGAGTGAGTGAGTGACGAGAGTGGCGAGAGTGGCGAGAGTGACGAGAGTGGCGAGAGTGATGAGAGTGACGAGAGTGAGTGAGTGAGTGACGAGAGTGGCGAGAGTGGCGAGAGTGGCGAGAGTGGCGAGAGTGGCGAGATCGACGAGAGTGACGAGAGTGAGTTAGTGAGTGAGTGACGAGAGTGACGAGAGTGACGAGAGTGGCGAGAGTGGCGAGAGTGGCGAGAGTGGCGAGAGTGGCGAGAGTGGCGAGAGTGGCGAGAGTGGCGAGAGTGACGAGAGTGACGAGAGTGGCGAGAGTGGCGAGAGTGGCGAGAGTGGCGAGAGTGGCGAGATTGACGAGAGTGACGAGAGTGAGTGAGTGAGTGAGTGACGAGAGTGACGAGAGTGACGAGAGTGGCGAGAGTGGCGAGAGTGGCGAGAGTGGCGAGAGTGGCGAGAGTGGCGAGAGTGACGAGAGTGGCGAGAGTGATGAGAGTGACGAGAGTGAGTGAGTGAGTGACGAGAGTGGCGAGAGTGGCGAGAGTGGCGAGAGTGGCGAGAGTGGCGAGATTGACGAGAGTGACGAGAGTGGCGAGAGTGGCGAGAGTGGCGAGAGTGGCGATAGTGACGAGAGTGGCGAGAGTGACGAGAGTGACGAGAGTGGCGAGAGTGGCGAGAGTGGCGAGAGTGGCGAGAGTGGCGAGAGTGGCGAGAGTGGCGAGAGTGGCGAGAGTGGCGAGAGTGAGTGAGTGAGTGACGAGAGTGGCGAGAGTGACGAGAGTGAGTGAGTGAGTGAGTGGCGAGAGCACAAATATAATAACAAAAAAATCACGAAAAAATCACAGAAAAATCACAAAAAATCAGAAAAAAATCAAAAAGGAATCACAAAAGAATCACAAAGAGAATCACCAAAAGAAGCAACAAAAGAATCACAAAAAGAATCACAAAAAGAATCACAAAAAAAAATCACAAAATAATCACAAAAAGAATCACAAACAAAAGAAGCAACAAAAGAATCACAAAAACATCACAGAAAAATCACAAATAGAATAACAAAAAAATCACAAAAAAATCACAGAAAAATCACAAAAAAAATCTGAAAAAGTGGCGAGAGTGGCGAGAGTGACGAGAGTGACGAGAGTGGCGAGAGTGGCGAGAGTGGCGAGAGTGGCGAGAGTGGCGAGAGTGGCGAGAGTGGCGAGAGTGACGAGAGTGGCGAGAGTGGCGAGAGTGGCGAGAGTGGCGAGAGTGGCGAGAGTGGCGAGAGTGACGAGAGTGAGTGAGTGAGTGAGTGAGGTGCGAGAATGGCGAGAGTGGCGAGAGTGGCGAGAGTGACGAGAGTGGCGAGAGTGGCGAGAGTGGCGAGAGTGACGAGAGTGGCGAGAGTGGCGAGAGTGACGAGAGTGAGGAGAGTGACGAGAGTGGCGAGAGTGAGTGAGTGAGTGAGTGACGAGAGTGGCGAGAGTGGCGAGAGTGGCGAGAGTGGCGAGAGTGGCGAGAGTGGCGAGAGTGGCGAGAGTGGCGAGAGTGGCGAGAGTGGCGAGAGTGGCGAGAGTGGCGAGAGTGAGTGAGTGAGTGAGTGACGAGAGTGGCGAGAGTGGCGAGAGTGGCGAGAGTGACAAGAGTGGTGAGAGTGGCGATAGTGGCGAGAGTGGCGAGAGTGGCGAGAGTGACGAGAGTGACGAGAGTGGCGAGAGTGATGAGAGTGAGTGAGTGAGTGAGTGAGTGACTAACGAGAGTGGCGAGAGTGGCGAGAGTGGTGAGAGTGGCGAGTGAGGCGAGAGTGACGAGAGTGGCGAGAGTGGCTAGAGTGACGAGAGTGGCGAGAGTGATGAGAGTGACGAGAGTGAGTGAGTGAGTGACGAGAGTGGCGAGAGTGACGAGAGTGACGAGAGTGGCGAGAGTGACGAGAGTGAGTGAGTGAGTTAGTGAGTGACTGACGAGAGTGTCGAGAGTGGCGAGAGTGGTGAGAGTGGCGCGTGTGGCGAGAGTGACGAGAGTGGCGAGAGTGGCGAGAGTGGCGAGAGTGACGAGAGTGGCGAGAGTGGCGAGAGTGGCGAGAGTGGCGAGAGTGGCGAGAGTGACGAGAGTGGCGAGAGTGACGAGAGTGGCGAGAGTGGCGAGAGTGGCGAGAGTGGCGAGAGTGGCGAGAGTGGCGAGAGTGGCGAGAGTGGCGAGAGTGGCGAGAGTGGCGAGAGTGACGAGAGTGGCGAGAGTGATGAGAGTGACGAGAGTGAGTGAGTGAGTGACGAGAGTGGCGAGAGTGGCGAGAGTGACGAGAGTGGCGAGAGTGATGAGAGTGACGAGAGTGAGTGAGTGAGTGACGAGAGTGGCGAGAGTGGCGAGAGTGGCGAGAGTGGCGAGAGTGGCGAGATCGACGAGAGTGACGAGAGTGAGTTAGTGAGTGAGTGACGAGAGTGACGAGAGTGACGAGAGTGGCGAGAGTGGCGAGAGTGGCGAGAGTGGCGAGAGTGGCGAGAGTGGCGAGAGTGGCGAGAGTGGCGAGAGTGACGAGAGTGACGAGAGTGGCGAGAGTGGCGAGAGTGGCGAGAGTGGCGAGAGTGGCGAGATTGACGAGAGTGACGAGAGTGAGTGAGTGAGTGAGTGACGAGAGTGACGAGAGTGACGAGAGTGGCGAGAGTGGCGAGAGTGGCGAGAGTGGCGAGAGTGGCGAGAGTGGCGAGAGTGACGAGAGTGGCGAGAGTGATGAGAGTGACGAGAGTGAGTGAGTGAGTGACGAGAGTGGCGAGAGTGGCGAGAGTGGCGAGAGTGGCGAGAGTGGCGAGATTGACGAGAGTGACGAGAGTGGCGAGAGTGGCGAGAGTGGCGAGAGTGGCGATAGTGACGAGAGTGGCGAGAGTGACGAGAGTGACGAGAGTGGCGAGAGTGGCGAGAGTGGCGAGAGTGGCGAGAGTGGCGAGAGTGGCGAGAGTGGCGAGAGTGGCGAGAGTGGCGAGAGTGAGTGAGTGAGTGACGAGAGTGGCGAGAGTGGCGAGAGTGGCGAGAGTGACGAGAGTGGCGAGAGTGATGAGAGTGACGAGAGTGAGTGAGTGAGTGACGAGAGTGGCGAGAGTGGCGAGAGTGGCGAGAGTGGCGAGAGTGGCGAGATCGACGAGAGTGACGAGAGTGAGTTAGTGAGTGAGTGACGAGAGTGACGAGAGTGACGAGAGTGGCGAGAGTGGCGAGAGTGGCGAGAGTGGCGAGAGTGGCGAGAGTGGCGAGAGTGGCGAGAGTGGCGAGAGTGACGAGAGTGACGAGAGTGGCGAGAGTGGCGAGAGTGGCGAGAGTGGCGAGAGTGGCGAGATTGACGAGAGTGACGAGAGTGAGTGAGTGAGTGAGTGACGAGAGTGACGAGAGTGACGAGAGTGGCGAGAGTGGCGAGAGTGGCGAGAGTGGCGAGAGTGGCGAGAGTGGCGAGAGTGACGAGAGTGGCGAGAGTGATGAGAGTGACGAGAGTGAGTGAGTGAGTGACGAGAGTGGCGAGAGTGGCGAGAGTGGCGAGAGTGGCGAGAGTGGCGAGATTGACGAGAGTGACGAGAGTGGCGAGAGTGGCGAGAGTGGCGAGAGTGGCGATAGTGACGAGAGTGGCGAGAGTGACGAGAGTGACGAGAGTGGCGAGAGTGGCGAGAGTGGCGAGAGTGGCGAGAGTGGCGAGAGTGGCGAGAGTGGCGAGAGTGGCGAGAGTGGCGAGAGTGAGTGAGTGAGTGACGAGAGTGGCGAGAGTGACGAGAGTGAGTGAGTGAGTGAGTGGCGAGAGCACAAATATAATAACAAAAAAATCACGAAAAAATCACAGAAAAATCACAAAAAATCAGAAAAAAATCAAAAAGGAATCACAAAAGAATCACAAAGAGAATCACCAAAAGAAGCAACAAAAGAATCACAAAAAGAATCACAAAAAGAATCACAAAAAAAAATCACAAAATAATCACAAAAAGAATCACAAACAAAAGAAGCAACAAAAGAATCACAAAAACATCACAGAAAAATCACAAATAGAATAACAAAAAAATCACAAAAAAATCACAGAAAAATCACAAAAAAAATCTGAAAAAGTGGCGAGAGTGGCGAGAGTGACGAGAGTGACGAGAGTGGCGAGAGTGGCGAGAGTGGCGAGAGTGGCGAGAGTGGCGAGAGTGGCGAGAGTGAGTGAGTGAGTGAGTGACGAGAGTGGCGAGAGTGGCGAGAGTGGCGAGAGTGACAAGAGTGGTGAGAGTGGCGATAGTGGCGAGAGTGGCGAGAGTGGCGAGAGTGACGAGAGTGACGAGAGTGGCGAGAGTGATGAGAGTGAGTGAGTGAGTGAGTGAGTGACTAACGAGAGTGGCGAGAGTGGCGAGAGTGGTGAGAGTGGCGAGTGAGGCGAGAGTGACGAGAGTGGCGAGAGTGGCTAGAGTGACGAGAGTGGCGAGAGTGATGAGAGTGACGAGAGTGAGTGAGTGAGTGACGAGAGTGGCGAGAGTGACGAGAGTGACGAGAGTGGCGAGAGTGACGAGAGTGAGTGAGTGAGTTAGTGAGTGACTGACGAGAGTGGCGAGAGTGGCGAGAGTGGTGAGAGTGGCGCGTGTGGCGAGAGTGACGAGAGTGGCGAGAGTGGCGAGAGTGGCGAGAGTGACGAGAGTGGCGAGAGTGGCGAGAGTGACGAGAGTGGCGAGAGTGGCGAGAGTGACGAGAGTGGCGAGAGTGACGAGAGTGGCGAGAGTGGCGAGAGTGGCGAGAGTGGCGAGAGTGGCGAGAGTGGCGAGAGTGGCGAGAGTGGCGAGAGTGGCGAGAGTGGCGAAAATCACAAAAAAATCACGAAAAGAATCAGAAAAAGATTCACAAAAACATCACAAAAAAATCACAAACAAAAGAAGCAACAAAAGAATCACAAAAAGAATCACAAAAAGAATCACAAAAAGAATCACAAAAAAAATCACAAAAAGAATCACAAACAAAAGAAGCAACAAAAGAATCACAAAAAGAATCACAAAAAAATCACAAAAAGAATCACAAACAAAAGAAGCAACAAAAGAATCAGAAAAAGAATCACAAAAAGAATCACAAAAAGAATCACAAAAAGAATCACAAAAAAAATCACAAAATATCTGATTCTTTTTCTGATTCTTTTGTTGCTTCTTTTGTTTGTGATTCTTTTTGTGATTATTTTGTGATTCTTTTTGTGATTCTTTTTGTGATTCTTTTTTGATTCTTTTTTGATTTTTCACAAAAACATCACAGAAAAATTACAAAAAGAATCACAAAAAAATCACAAAAAAATCACAAAAAGAATCACAAAAAAATCACAAAAAAATCACAAAAAGAATTACAAAAAAATCACAAAATAATCACAAAAAGATTCACAAAAAGGAGCACAAAAAAACACAAAAAGAATCACAAACAAAAGAAGCAACAAAAGAATCAGAAAAAGAATCACAAAAAGAATCACAAAAAAAATCACAAAAAAAATCACAAAAAATCACAAGAATAATCACAAAAAAAATCACAAAAAAATCACAGAAAAATCACAAAAAATCAAAAGAATCTTTAAAGTATTCTTAAAAAGAATCACAAAAAAAAATCACGAAAAGAATCAGAAAAAGATTCACAAAAACATCACAAAAAAATCACAAAAAAAAATCACAAAAAAAATCACAAAAAGAATCACAAAAAAAATCACAAAAAACTCACAAAAAGAATCACAAAAAGAATCATAAAAAAACTCTCAAAAGAATCACGAAATGAATCACGAAAAATCACAAAAAATCACAAAAAATCACAAAAAAATCACAAAAAAAATCACAAAAAAATCACAAAAAACCACAAAAAAATCACAAAAAATCACAAAATGAATCACAAAAAGATTCACAAAAACATCACAGAAAAATCACAAATATAATAACAAAAAAATCACGAAAAAATCACAGAAAAATCACAAAAAATCAGAAAAAAATCAAAAAGGAATCACAAAAGAATCACAAAGAGAATCACCAAAAGAAGCAACAAAAGAATCACAAAAAGAATCACAAAAAGAATCACAAAAAAAAATCACAAAATAATCACAAAAAGAATCACAAACAAAAGAAGCAACAAAAGAATCACAAAAACATCACAGAAAAATCACAAATAGAATAACAAAAAAATCACAAAAAAATCACAGAAAAATCACAAAAAAAATCTGAAAAAGTGGCGAGAGTGGCGAGAGTGACGAGAGTGACGAGAGTGGCGAGAGTGGCGAGAGTGGCGAGAGTGGCGAGAGTGGCGAGAGTGGCGAGAGTGGCGAGAGTGACGAGAGTGGCGAGAGTGGCGAGAGTGGCGAGAGTGGCGAGAGTGGCGAGAGTGGCGAGAGTGACGAGAGTGAGTGAGTGAGTGAGTGAGGTGCGAGAGTGGCGAGAGTGGCGAGAGTGGCGAGAGTGACGAGAGTGGCGAGAGTGGCGAGAGTGGCGAGAGTGACGAGAGTGGCGAGAGTGGCGAGAGTGACGAGAGTGAGGAGAGTGACGAGAGTGGCGAGAGTGAGTGAGTGAGTGAGTGACGAGAGTGGCGAGAGTGGCGAGAGTGGCGAGAGTGGCGAGAGTGGCGAGAGTGGCGAGAGTGGCGAGAGTGGCGAGAGTGGCGAGAGTGGCGAGAGTGGCGAGAGTGGCGAGAGTGAGTGAGTGAGTGAGTGACGAGAGTGGCGAGAGTGGCGAGAGTGGCGAGAGTGACAAGAGTGGTGAGAGTGGCGATAGTGGCGAGAGTGGCGAGAGTGGCGAGAGTGACGAGAGTGACGAGAGTGGCGAGAGTGATGAGAGTGAGTGAGTGAGTGAGTGAGTGACTAACGAGAGTGGCGAGAGTGGCGAGAGTGGTGAGAGTGGCGAGTGAGGCGAGAGTGACGAGAGTGGCGAGAGTGGCTAGAGTGACGAGAGTGGCGAGAGTGATGAGAGTGACGAGAGTGAGTGAGTGAGTGACGAGAGTGGCGAGAGTGACGAGAGTGACGAGAGTGGCGAGAGTGACGAGAGTGAGTGAGTGAGTTAGTGAGTGACTGACGAGAGTGGCGAGAGTGGCGAGAGTGGTGAGAGTGGCGCGTGTGGCGAGAGTGACGAGAGTGGCGAGAGTGGCGAGAGTGGCGAGAGTGGCGAGAGTGACGAGAGTGGCGAGAGTGGCGAGAGTGACGAGAGTGGCGAGAGTGACGAGAGTGGCGAGAGTGGCGAGAGTGGCGAGAGTGGCGAGAGTGGCGAGAGTGGCGAGAGTGGCGAGAGTGGCGAGAGTGGCGAAAATCACAAAAAAATCACGAAAAGAATCAGAAAAAGATTCACAAAAACATCACAAAAAAAATCACAAACAAAAGAAGCAACAAAAGAATCACAAAAAGAATCACAAAAAGAATCACAAAAAAATCACAAAAAAATCACGAAAAGAATCAGAAAAAAAATCACAAAGAGAATCACCAAAAGAAGCAACAAAAGAATCACAAAAAGAGTCATAAAAAGAATCACCCACAAAAACAAATCAGACAAAAATCACAAAAACATCACAAAAAAAATCACAAACAAAAGAAGCAACAAAAGAATCAGAAAAAAAACACAAAAAGAATCAGAAAAAAAATCACAAAAAGAATCACAAAAAGAATCACAAAATAATCACAAAAAGAATCACAAACAAAAGAAGCAACAAAAGAATCACAAAAAGAATCACAAAAAGATTCACAAAAAAAATCACAAAAAAAATCACAAAAAATCACAGGAAGAATCCCAAAAAAATCAGAAAAAATCACAAAAAAACCACAAAAAATCAAAAAAAAAAAAAAAAAAAATCAGAAAAAAAATTTAAAAAAAAATTTGAAAAAAAATCACAAAAATAATCACAAAACTGACTCACTCACTCACTCACTCACCCACCCTCCCACCCACCCACCCACCCACTCACTCACTCACTCACTCACTCACTCACTCACTCACAAAAGGAATCACAAAAAGAATCACAAAAAAATCACAAAAAATCACAAAAAAAATCACAAAAAAATCACAAAATATCTGATTCTTTTTCTGATTCTTTTGTTGCTTCTTTTGTTTGTGATTCTTTTTGTGATTTTTTTGTGATTCTTTTTGTGATTCTTTTTGTGATTCTTTTTGTGATTCTTTTTTGATTTTTCACAAAAACATCACAGAAAAATTACAAAAAGAATCACAAAAAAATCACAAAAAAATCACGAAAAGAATCAGAAAAAGATTCACAAAAACATCACAAAAAAATCACAAAAACAATCACAAAAAGAATCACAAAAAAAACACAAAAAGAATCAGAAAAAAAATCACAAAAAGAATCACAAAAAGAATCACAAAAAAATCACAAAATAATCACAAAAAGAATCACAAACAAAAGAAGCAACAAAAGAATCACAAAAAAAATCACAAAAAGAATCACAAAAAAAATCACAAAAAAAATCACAAAAAATCACAGGAAGAGTCCTAAAAAATTCTAAAAAAAATCACAAAAAATCACAAAAAATCAAAAAAAATCAAAAAAAATCAAAAAAAAATTTAAAAAAAATTATGAAAAAAAATCACAAAAAGAATCACAAAAAGAATCACAAACAAAAGAAGCAACAAAAGAATCAGAAAAAAAATCACAAAAAGAATCACAAAAAGAATCACAAAAAAATCACAAAAAGAATCACAGACAAAAGAAGCAACAAAAGAATCAGAAAAAGAATCACAAAAAGAATCACAAAAAGAATCACAAAAAAAATCACAAAAAATCGCCAAAAGAATCACAAAAAGAATCATAAAAAAATGACAAAAAGAATCACAAAAAAAATCACAAAAAAATCACAAAAAGAATCACAAAAAAACAAAATAATCACAAAAAGAACCACAAAAAGAATCACAAAAAGAATCACAAACAAAAGAAGCAACAAAAGAATCAGAAAAAAAATCACAAAAAGAATCACAAAAAGAAATACAAAAAAATCACAAAATAATCACAAAAAGAATCACAAAAAGGAGCACAAAAAAAACACAAAAAGAATCACAAACAAAAGAAGCAACAAAAGAATCAGAAAAAGAATCACAAAAAGAATCACAAACAAAATCACAAAAAAAAAATCACAAAAAATCACAAGAATAATCACAAAAAATCACAAAAAAATCACAGAAAAATCACAAAAAATCAAAAGAATCTTAAAAGTAATCTTAAAAAGAATCACAAAAAAAATCACGAAAAGAATCAGAAAAAGATTCACAAAAACATCACAAAAAAATCACAAAAAAAATCACAAAAAGAATCACAAAAAAAATTCACAAAAAAAAATCACAAAAAAAATCACAAAAAAATCACAAAAAGAATCACAAAAACATCACAGAAAAATCACAAATAGAATAACAAAAAAACCACAAAAAAATCACAGAAAAATCACAAAAAAATCAGAAAAAAATCAAAAAGGAATCACAAAAGAATTACAAAGAGAATCACCAAAAGAAGCAACAAAAGAATCACAAAAAGAGTCACAAAAAGAATCACCCACAAAAACAAATCAAAAAAAAATCACAAAAACATCACAAAAAATCACAAAAAATCACAAAAAAATCACAAAAAAATCACAAAAAATCAGAAAAACAATCACAAAAAAATCACAAAAAATCACAAAAAAATCACGAAAAGAATCACAAAAAAATCACAAAAAATCACAAAAATCAAAAAAAAATCCTAAAAAGAATCACAAAAAGAATCACAAAAAAATCACAAAAAGAATCAGAGAAAGAATCATAAAAAAATCACAAAAAGAATCACGAAATGAATCACAGAAAATCACAAAAAATCACAAAAAAACACAAAAAAATCACAAAAAGAATCACAAAAAAAATCACAAAAAATCACAAAAAAATCACAAAAATCACAAAATGAATCACAAAAAGATTCACAAAAACATCACAGAAAAATCACAAATATAATTACAAAAAAATCACGAAAAAATCACAGAAAAATCACAAAAAATCAAAAAAAAATCAAAAAAAATTTTGTGATTTTTTTGTGATTTTTTGTGATTTTTTTGTGGTTTTTTTGTGGTTCTTTTTGTGATTCTTTTGTTGCTTCTTTTGGTGATTCTCTTTGTGATTCTTTTGTGATTCCTTTTTGATGGGGGGAAGATTAGTAGTTGGATAAATCTTGCTTCTAGCCGTTTTAGAATATCCATTGAGGACTGTACTCTATTTCTAAAATTTCAATAAGTTAGGGGAATAATCAATAAGTTAGGGGAATCATCGTTTCGCCACTGGCTATATGAATTATTGCCAGTTACCTGTGTGCTGACTGCTGTTAACAGTTAATCTGAGACATTTTTAACGGACAAAAGAAGACTTTGAGTAAGGGAAACAAGTATATTTGAAATAAAATGGAATATTCATTGTGAATCGACCATTGCAGAAAAACAACCCTTTCCTTGAGTGAAACCTGCGGAAAACTGAAATATAATACGTATGTTTGTACAGATTTTTTTGCAGAAAATGTAGCTTGAATTGCGTCAACTTTTTTGCAAAAAATGTGCCATCCAATACGTTGGTGAAACAACTTTTGAAGGTTTTTATAGGACTACATGATAACCATGTGATGTTCACACTTCTTTGAAGTCGATTAGCCCGAAAGTTACCATAATAACTGGGTTTTAAGAATTGAATTATAATACTTACGACTGTGATATTTGAGAAAAAATAAAGGAATTTTTTTAGATATTTAGTTTTACTTGCAACATTTTATCTAAACCCACAATTTTCATTGAATTTATTCTGTTTCACAGTTTTGAACATGAATTTTTAACTTGATTAAGATTTTCTTACTGTTAACTGCAGTTTAGTATGTTAAATGTGGAATTTTCTTGTATGTTATAAGTTAATCGTTCGTTAAACACCCTTTTTATAAACCAAAGTTATAGTTAAAGAGAGAGTGAACTATGAGATTACAGTCATTTTGTGATTTTTTTGTGATTTTTTTGTGATTTTTTGTGATTCTTTTTGTGATTCTTTTTGTGATTCTTTTGTTGCTTCTTTTGTTTGTGATTCTTTTTGTGATTATTTTGTGATTTTTTTTGTGATTCTTTTTGTGATTCTTTTTGTGATTTTTTTTCTGATTCTTTTTGTGATTTTTTTGTGATTTTTTTTGTGATTATTTTTGTGATTTTTTTGTGATGTTTTTGTGAATCTTTTTCTGATTCTTTTCGTGATTTTTTTGTGATTTTTTTGTGATTCTTTTTGTAATTTTTCTGTGATGTTTTTGTGAAAAATCAAAAAAGAATCAAAAAAGAATCACAAAAAGAATCACAAAAAGAATCACAAAAAAATCACAAAAAGAATCACAAACAAAAGAAGCAACAAAAGAATCAGAAAAAGAATCAGATATTTTGTGATTTTTTTTATGATTCTTTTTGTGATTCTTTTGGCGATTTTTTGTGATTTTTTTTGTGATTCTTTTTGTGATTCTTTTTCTGATTCTTTTTCTGATTCTTTTGTTGCTTCTTTTGTTTGTGATTTTTTTTGTGATTCTTTTTGTGAATTTTTTTTGTGATTCTTTTTGTGATTTTTTTGTGATTTTTTTGTGATGTTTTTGTGAATCTTTTTCTGATTCTTTTCGTGATTTTTTTTGTGATTCTTTTTAAGATTACTTTTAAGATTCTTTTGATTTTTTGTGATTTTTCTGTGATTTTTTTGTGATTTTTTTGTGATTATTCTTGTGATTTTTTGTGATTTTTTTTGTGATTTTTTTTGTGATTCTTTTTGTGATTCTTTTTCTGATTCTTTTGTTGCTTCTTTTGTTTGTGATTCTTTTTGTGTTTTTTTGTGCTCCTTTTTGTGATTCTTTTTGTGATTATTTTGTGATTTTTTTGTAATTCTTTTTGTGATTTTTTTGTGATTTTTTTGTGATTCTTTTTGTGATTTTTTTATGATTTTTTTTGTGATTCTTTTTGCGATTTTTTGTGATTTTTTTTGTGATCACTGTATTGATGTCACTCGATCGTTGTCATTGTATTGATGTCACTCGATCGTTGTCACTCGATCGTTATCACTGGATTGATATCACTCGATCGTTGTCACTGAATTGATGTCACTGGATTGTTGTCACTGGATTGATGTCACTGGATCATTGTCGCTGGATTGATGTCACTCGTTTGTTGTCACTGGATTGATGTCACAGAATTGATGTCACTTGGTCGTTGTAACTGGATCGATGTCCCTGAATTGATGTCACTGAATCGTTGTCACTGTATTGATGTCACTCGACCGTTGTCACTGGATCGTTGTCACTGGATTGATGTCACTGGATTGATGTCACTGAATTGATGTCACTGGATTGATGTCACTGGATTGATGTCACTGGATTGATGTCACTGAATTGATGTCACTGGATTGATGTCACTGGATTGGTGTCACTCGGTCGTTGTCACTGGATTGGTGTCACTGAATTGATGTCACTTGATCGTTGTCACTGTATTGATGTCACTCGATCGTTGTCATTGTATTGATGTCACTCGATCGTTGTCACTCGATCGTTATCACTGGATTGATGTCACTCGATCGTTGTCACTGAATTGATGTCACTGGATTGTTGTCACTGGATTGATGTTACTGGATCGTTGTCACTGGATTGATGTCACTCGACCGTTGTCACTTGATCGTTGTCACTGGATTGATGTCACTGGATTGATAAAAATTCGTAAATTCTCACAGCATAAAACCCGAAAAAAAACTACGGTATATACACAAAGTATGTAAATAATGTACTGAAATCATATTTAGTGGCAAACAAAAATAATCAGTATAATATAAAAAGATTGCTATCTAACTTAGGTGAAGCTCAAATGTAAGTTGAAAAAGAAAACAAGAGCTAAAATCTAAAAAACGGCGTTTCGACCAGACATCCGACGCCAAAAAACTAACGGAGTAGGTCTCATCAGGGATGATCTCCGTACTGTCTAAGAAAATAGTATAAAATAATATAGAAAAACTGAAAAAATTATTGAAAAAATTGTACATAAAAATATCAATATAGTCAAAACGAAATAGATTATTATAGGCAAACAAATAGAGAGAAAACCATGAAAGTGGCAAACCTCATCATCAGATGTGTCATCCGACGAAGTAACAGCACGAGTATCTTGTTTGCGTTTCTTCCCTTTCGTAACGGACGTCCAACCAGCCGTTTGTTTCGGCATATCGTGATACCAGCCGGTTGATCGAAATCAAAAATTATTAAAAAACTGACTGTAATAATCGTAATCCAAATTAGTAACAACGCCAATTTCGAATAGAAAAAAATAAAATTGACGGAAAGAGACAAATCAGAAAAAATATATGTACATACAGCTGACTTTGAATGAAGTGAACTTATGAGAATACAAACGTGTAGAACACTGGTTATAATTTATAAGCAAGGTAAATGTTTCAGTGAAATTTGAATAGTAAATATTCCCACGGTACCGTAACTATCTGTACTATTACATAGCAGATTGACCCAGTATAGCGCTTTTAAGACGATGTTAATCTTGATAGTTCTTGTGTTAGTGGTCGTAATAAATGCTTACGAATCGACCGTTTTCCAAGTAAACCATATCGTGACAGTTGCTTAGAATGTAGATTAACAAACTTTTTTAAACCTCGATTTAAATTAGCGCGCGTGTGCTCCGCGAGGAGCAATTGTTTGAAATAGCATGTGGTGCATGCAATAAGATCATCTAAATTTCCATGTATTCTACAAAAACGAACCAAATTACCAATGATACCGCCAATTATCATGTTACTAGGTACACAGCTCCAACCATGGTATGAACGGATCACATCGAAATCAAAAACATCGACTTTATTGTAAAGTGTTGTACTATTTTGGTTGAAGTTAATGCTAAAATCCAGGTAATTGATACAATCCGGGGTCCCATTGTCACTAGTAATTTTAAGACAAGATGGATAAACAGAATCAATCAGGTTCTTAATATCAATGTTCACAGCAAGAATGTCATCGATGTAACGGAAGATGAGAGCCGACTTTGTAATATTGTTTTTCTTGAAATAATCCAATTCTAATGAGCTAAGAACCAAATCTGCAATAAGTGGGCTAGCATTACCACCCATAGGGATACCAGCTTTTTGATAAAAGGCTAAATTACAGAAGTTAATGTAAGATTCGGTAACAACATCATGTATTAACTCAATGGTCATGTCATAAGAAAATGCAGTCCATAATTCGTTGTTAACCGTCAGGTTAGAGTAATAGGAAGATTTACCAAACTTAGATTTATTAATTTTTGCAATGATATATTTTTTCTTACTATGCGAAAAAAGTAATTTAGTAACTTTAGTTAATTCCCTTAAAATGATATCATGTGGCAGCATAGTATACAACGTACTGAAATCATAAGTAGTGGCAAAGCTAAGGCGTGTGGAAGTTTGTAATTGCTTAAGCACCATGTGACTATTGTTAACGGAAATGTAGTGTTTGAAGCCGCTTCGTTGTTCAATAACATTACAATAATTTTTAAGATGTTTGCGTAAACCTGTGAGTATGTTATGTAAGACAATAGCCAACGGGGTTAAAGTTGTGTTCGCAGCTCCCGCTATAAACCGGAACTTAACGGGTTTCTTATGGAATTTGGGAATTCCGTATAGAATAGGTGTTTTTGGATCATCACAACTTTTATTAACATGGAATTTATTTAACAAATTGTTATGTCTGTAAATGATGTCCTGTAAAGTGTTGTTATTGAAAACGTAGAAACCAACCGAAGGGAGAGTATTAAAATTGGTAATGTTTAATTCACGGCAAATCATCTCTAAATAAAATTTTTTACAAACGAAGCCAAAGTTATTAGGAGCTTTGTCTATTGGAACGCAAATTAAGTGATCAAACAGTTTACTTTTTCGAATAAAAGTAAATGCAGGATTAATGATAGGTATACGTTTTCTAATGTGATTTTCAATCTTTTTGGTATATAAAGCGCTTTTATTGGCCTTGATGTCAGCATCAGAGATATCACTTGTTTTTAACGCAAAATCTTGAACAATATCTAAAATTTCATAAAGTTCATTGTCCGTCAGAAAATTCTTACCAGGCCTATAATTAGTACCTTTCGATAAAGCATTTGCCAAATTATCGTTGTCGTTAATGATAGACGTATCACCGGTTACAATATGATTGTGATGCAGGTCGACGTAGTGGTTATTCATCTCACGGCAAATACAATCAGAATTTAAAATCTCAATGCATTTATCAGTTGTCAGGTTCTTGAGGAATTTGTTGTAGTTGCAAACAATCCTACCAATCGGCCTATTATATGTATAATGAATGCGCGCTCTTTTCAGTTTAGTTGGCATGTGATCTGTCAAAATAGCGAGATTAATATTCTTATTCATAAAAGCGTTGAGATCAATGTTATCTAATAGTCGTGTAGAAAAGGTAATTTGTAAATTGATGCAGGAAAGTCTTTGAGGCAAAACAACCTGTTTTACTTTTGTTCTACGAGTACCGTTGAAGAAACCGTTAATGAGTAAGCTGTAGACCGGAGCGTAATTATTATTACCCAACATGGCTTTGGCGTGACGTAATGACTTATTTGAACTATTTTTTAGTAAAAGATACACTTCGTGGAACTTCGAGTCGTTGAACGCAATCACAATTCGATCTAATAAATTAGTATCGCATATTTTACTACGATGCCGTTTTTTTCCTCGACGCTTACGTTGCTTTTTTATAGCGGATTTAAAATATGGATCGAAATCAATTTTACAAGATTCAGCAGTGCTAATCATACCGAAACCTTTTATACAATCATTTAAACCAAAAGGATAACCCGTATTAATTGTTTGGATCCAGAAAGATTCACGTTCACGTAGCGCAATATTATCCTGACGATCGACAATTTCAATAACTCCGATTTCCATGTCTTCATGTGAGTGTCCGTCTTGATTGAAGTGACTAACTAAATATGTCTTTTTAACATTAATACGCACATCACGTTTGTGTTGCAGGAATCTTTTACGGATTTCTTGCGTAGTCTCACCTACATAGACTAGTTGACATTTACTACATTTAATTTGATAAATCACGTTTTTAGATTTGCAACACACGTCTTTTTTGTGTGTGACATACCAATTATTGGTGTAAACCGAATATGTTACGTTACCAGAAATATGGTTAGCGCACGTTATACAAATTTTGTTATTACAAGTATTCCAAACCTTCACGATATCAGTGTTGTCGATATCTGGGTAACCATCCTTGCAAATTTTTGTTTTAAAAATCCTGCCATTAGTAGGAGTAGGAGTAATAGGTGTAAAGGTCATAGGCATGAAGGAGTGAAAAAACCTGCTCCGGGATCGTAACGGACATGAAAGTGAAGGAAGAAAAAGAAAAGGCAAGATATGTAAAGCGCAGTTTTGAAAAAAACATTTTATAAAATAAATGATGACAAGGTCATCGATCAATAAGTTGATGACAAGGTCATCGGTCAACAAGGTGATGACATAAAGTCATCGGTCTAATAGCAGGTAATGTGTCAAACTAGGCAACGATGTAGATAGTTACCCACAAAAATTGAGTTACGATCCCAGAGGGTTTTGTCACTCACGAACTCGATTAGCCAACAACCCAGACTGACATTAGGATGGATGAATGAAAGGAGCCGTAGCAACAAAAAGCAAAAAACGGGACCCATTAGTTTTTACACTGAAACGTGAAGACAAAAACTACAACTGTAGAAGCACAACTATAGCGTAGTTAACGTGGCTATCGTTCGGTATAGGTGCAAAAAATTATTTTGACACTAAATTTCATTGTGTAGCGTGGAATAAAACATTCATAATTATGGAACGTAATAAGCAGCAATCATAGTTAAATAAAAGTGCGAACAAGCGAGATCATAAAATCAAAATAGTATAACACACATGCTCGAAAATCAAACATCAAGTGCAACCATATGACATCAATGAAACGTGACATAAAGGTATGAAATCATAGCAACGAATTGCCTGTCCGGACACCAAAAGCTGTATATCGTACAATAGAACAAAGCAAGGAATTAAAGATAAGTTGATTTGTCTACGATAAAAGTACGATATTAAGAATGAAATTTTATGACGCAAACTGCAATGGTAAGAACGTAACGAAACGCAGGACGACACAAAATGTATTTAGGTCAAACTCGACAGCTGATAACAAAATAAAACTGTGTGTTGAAATGAGGAAAACACCAATTAGCGCTTGGTAGGTAAACCTGAGCGCTTCAAAGTGGCAACATCCCATTGCTGAAAATGTTTTTCAACTCCATTAATGATTATATTCGGCTTATTGCGATGCATGCGGATAGCACCCTTGGGTGGCTTGAGTGCCATGTGTAGATTGTGCAGGACCTGACGTGCCTGCTCCCTTTCACGCCCAGCACCCTTCCCTGACTGGATATTTACATATAGTGGCACATTGCCGTGGGTTTTCTTTGTCTTGATGGTGTTGATGGCCTTCGGGGAGACGAAGAGATCCTTGTCAGGAACACGGAGCAAAGCCAAGATGAAAGTCGCTGGAGTGTCAGGATGTTTTACCCAATCATGTCCGATAAAATGTCCGTCACGCGAGAAATTGTCGATAACATCAGTTTTGGACTCAAAATCGGACTCATTTTCTCCCAACTCAAAAAATTCAACGAGGTATCTGATCACAAGTCGCTTGTTCGTTTTCTTGTTTGCATTGTGAATGTTGGCGTGGTCATCAACGAGGAAGTGCGCAGGAACAAGTCCGGAGAACTTCAAGTTGAGCAAACGAGAGTAGTTGTCAAGGTCCTTGAGATCTTGCTCGACAACTGCGACACGCTCATCCAATTTTGCCAATTTTCCTTCGACCCGAGCCAGTGCAGCGTTGTCGGTAGCCTGAAGCATAGCATGTTTTAATACACAACACAAACAACATGAAAATTACGACAAAGCAGAAGCAGTGCCCTGTCGTAATGCATTTTTAAGATGGGGTGCTGACACTAACATACCAAAGGTAATGTTAGGACAGCGGATAAGGGTGTAGACACTAGCAAAGCTAGGACTACGGTTAAGGGGTACGGACACTAGATAAACCAAAGGGCTTAAATAGGACCGTGGTCAAATACAAAAATAAACTCACTAAAAACCGGATATAAAGTTCTATAACAACTAGTGAAATAAAAATAACCTGAAATAAACAAAGCCTAGTCAAAGATAACATGAAGTAAACAAAGCCTAGTCTAACCGATACTAAACTTACAACGAAACTGGTGTAGAAACCAGTCTACAGTAAAGTAAGATTAGTAATCGGAAGAAGTAATAAAAATTCGTAAATTCTCACAGCATAAAACCCGAAAAAAAAACTACGGTATATACACAAAGTATGTAAATAATGTACTGAAATCATATTTAGTGGCAAACAAAAATAATCAGTATAATATAAAAAGATTGCTATCTAACTTAGGTGAAGCTCAAATGTAAGTTGAAAAAGAAAACAAGAGCTAAAATCTAAAAAACGGCGTTTCGACCAGACATCCGACGCCAAAAAACTAACGGAGTAGGTCTCATCAGGGATGATCTCCGTACTGTCTAAGAAAATAGTATAAAATAATATAGAAAAACTGAAAAAATTATTGAAAAAATTGTACATAAAAATATCAATATAGTCAAAACGAAATAGATTATTATAGGCAAACAAATAGAGAGAAAACCATGAAAGTGGCAAACCTCATCATCAGATGTGTCATCCGACGAAGTAACAGCACGAGTATCTTGTTTCCGTTTCTTCCCTTTCGTAACGGACGTCCAACCAGCCGTTTGTTTCGGCATATCGTGATACCAGCCGGTTGATCGAAATCAAATATTATTAAAAAACTGACTGTAATAATCGTAATCCAAATTAGTAACAACGCCAATTTCGAATAGAAAAAAATAAAATTGACGGAAAGAGACAAATCAGAAAAAATATATGTACATACAGCTGACTTTGAATGAAGTGAACTTATGAGAATACAAACGTGTAGAACACTGGTTATAATTTATAAGCAAGGTAAATGTTTCAGTGAAATTTGAATAGTAAATATTCCCACGGTACCGTAACTATCTGTACTATTACATAGCAGATTGACCCAGTATAGCGCTTTTAAGACGATGTTAATCTTGATAGTTCTTGTGTTAGTGGTCGTAATAAATGCTTACGAATCGACCGTTTTCCAAGTAAACCATATCGTGACAGTTGCTTAGAATGTAGATTAACAAACTTTTTTAAACCTCGATTTAAATTAGCGCGCGTGATGTCACTGAATTGATGTCACTGGATTGATGTCACTGGATTGATGTCACTGGATCGTTGTCACTGTATTGATGTCACTCGATCGTTGTCACTGAATTGAAGTCACTGGATCGTTGTCACTCGATTGATGTCACTGGATAGATGTCACTCGACCGTTGTCACTGGATTGATGTCACTCGATCGTTTTCACTGAATTGATGTCACTGGATTGTTGTCACTAAATTGATTTCACTGGATCGTTGTCACTGGATTGATGTCACTGGATCGTTGTCACTGGATTGATGTCACTCGATCATTGTCACTGAATTGATGTCACTGGATCGTTGTCATTCGATCGTTATCACTGGATTGATGTCACTCGATCGTTGTCACTGAATTGATGTCACTGGATTGTTGTCACTGGATGGATGTTACTGGATCGTTGTCACTGGATTGATGTCATACGTTCGTTGTCACTAGATTGATGTCACTGAATTGATGTCACTTGGTCGTTGTAACTGGATTGATGTCACTGGATTGATGTCACTCGATCGTTGTCACTGGATGGATGTCACTCGATCGTTGTCACTGAATTGATGTCACTGGATTGTTGTCACTGGATTGATGTCACTGGATCGTTGTCAGTGAATTGATGTCACTTGGTCGTTGTCATTCGATCGTTGTCACTGAATTGATGTCACTGAAACGTTGTCACTCGATTGATGTCTCTGGATTGATGTCACTCGATCGTTTTCACTGGATTGATGTCACTCGATCGTTGTCACTGAATTGATGTCACTGGATTGTTGTCACTGGATTGATGTCACTGGATCGTTGTCACTGGATTGATGTCACTAAATTGTTGTCACTGAAGTGATGTCACTGGATCGTTGTCACTGGATTGATGTCACTCGATCGTTGTCACTGAATTGATGTCACTGGATCGTTGTCATTCGATCGTTATCACTGGATTGATGTCACTGGATTGATGTCACTGGAGTGGTGTCACTGGATCGTTGCCACTCGATTGATGTCACTGGATTGATGTCACTCGATCGTTGTCACTGAATTGATGTCACTGGATCGTTGTCACTGGATTGATGTCACTCGATCATTGTCACTGGATTGATGTCACTGGATTGATGTCACTGAATTGATGTCACTGGATTGATGTCACTGGATCGTTGTCACTGGATTGATGTCACTCGATCGTTGTCACTGGATTGATGTCACTCGATCGTTGTCACTGGATTGATGTCACTGGATTGATGTCACTGAATTGATGTCACTGGATTGATGTCACTGGATTGGTGTCACTCGGTCGTTGTCACTGGATTGGTGTCACTGAATTGATGTCACTTGATCGTTGTCACTGTATTGATGTCACTCGATCGTTGTCATTGTATTGATGTCACTCGATCGATGTCACTCGATCGTTGTCACTGGATTGATGTCACTCGATCGTTGTCACTGAATTGATGTCACTGGATTGTTGTCACTGGATTGATGTTACTGGATCGTTGTCACTGGATTGATGTCATACGTTCGTTGTCACTAGATTGATGTCACTGAATTGATGTCACTTGGTCGTTGTAACTGGATTGATGTCACTGAATTGATGTCACTGGATCGTTGTCACTGTATTGATGTCACTCGATCGTTGTCACTGAATTGAAGTCACTGGATCGTTGTCACTCGATTGATGTCACTGGATTGATGTCACTCGATCGTTGTCACTGGATTGATGTCACTCGATCGTTGTCACTGAATTGATGTCACTGGATTGTTGTCACTAAATTGATTTCACTGGATCGTTGTCACTGGATTGATGTCACTGGATCGTTGTCACTGGATTGTTGTCACTCGATCGTTGTCACTGAATTGATGTCACTGGATCGTTGTCATTCGATCGTTATCACTGGATTGATGTCACTCGATCATTGTCACTGAATTGATGTCACTGGATTGATGTTACTGGATCGTTGTCACTGGAATGATGTCATATGTTCGTTGTCACTAGATTGACGTCACTGAATTGAGGTCACTTGGTCGTTGTAACTGGATTGATGTCACTGAATTGATGTCACTGGAACGTTGTCACTGTATTGATGTAACTCGATCGTTGTCACTGTATTGATGTCACTCGATCGTTGTCATTGAATTGAAGTCACTGGATCGCTGTCACTCGATTGATGTCACTGGATTGATGTCACTCGATCGTTGTCACTGGACTGATGTCACTCGATCGTTGTCACTGAATTGATGTCACTGGATTGTTGTCACTGGATTGATGTCACTGGATCATTGTCGCTGGATTGATGTCACTCGTTTGTTGTCACTGGATTGATGTCATACGTTCGTTGTCACTAGATTGATGTCACTGAATTGATGCCACTTGGTCGTTGTAACTGGATTGATGTCACTGAATTGATGTCACTGGAACGTTGTCACTGTATTGATGTAACTCGATCGTTGTCACTGAATTGAAGTCACTGGATCGTTGTCACTCGATTGATGTCACTGGATTGATGTCACTCGATCGTTGTCACTGGATTGATGTCACTCGATCATTTTCACTGAATTGATGTCACTGGATTGATGTTACTGGATCGTTGTCACTGGATTGATGTCATATGTTCGTTGTCACTAGATTGATGTCACTGAATTGATGTCACTTGGTCGTTGTAACTGGATTGATGTCACTGAATTGATGTCACTGGATCGTTGTCACTGTATTGATGTCACTCGATCGTTGTCACTGAATTGAAGTCACTGGATCGTTGTCACTCGATTGATGTCACTGGATTGATGTCACTCGATCGTTGTCACTGGATTGATGTCACTCGATCGTTGTCACTAAATTGATTTCACTGGATCGTTGTCACTGGATTGATGTCACTGGATCGTTGTCACTGGATTGTTGTCACTCGATCGTTGTCACTGAATTGATGTCACTGGATCGTTGTCATTCGATCGTTATCACTGGATTGATGTCACTCGATCATTGTCACTGAATTGATGTCACTGGATTGTTGTCACTGGATTGATGTTACTGGATCGTTGTCACTGGATTGATGTCATACGTTCGTTGTCACTAGATTGATGTCACTGATTTGAGGTCACTTGGTCGTTGTAACTGGATTGATGTCACTGAATTGATGTCACTGGATCGTTGTCACTGTATTGATGTCACTCGATCATTGTCACTGAATTGAAGTCACTGGATCGCTGTCACTCGATTGATGTCACTGGATTGATGTCACTCGATCGTTGTCACTGGAATGATGTCACTCGATCGTTGTCACTGGATTGATGTCACTGGATTGTTGTCACTGGATTGATGTCACTGGATTGATGTCACTGGATTGATGTCACTGAATTGATGTCACTGGATTGATGTCACTGGATTGGTGTCACTCGGTCGTTGTCACTGGATTGGTGTCACTGAATTGATGTCACTTGATCGTTGTCACTGTATTGATGTCACTCGATCGTTGTCATTGTATTGATGTCACTCGATCGTTGTCACTCGATCGTTATCACTGGATTGATGTCACTCGATCGTTGTCACTGAATTGATGTCACTGGATTGTTGTCACTGGATTGATGTCACTGGATCATTGTCGCTGGATTGATGTCACTCGTTTGTTGTCACTGGATTGATGTCACAGAATTGATGTCACTTGGTCGTTGTAACTGGATCGATGTCCCTGAATTGATGTCACTGAATCGTTGTCACTGTATTGATGTCACTCGACCGTTGTCACTGGATCGTTGTCACTGGATTGATGTCACTGGATTGATGTCACTGAATCGTTGTCACTGTATTGATGTCACTCGACCGTTGTCACTGGATCGTTGTCACTGGATTGATGTCACTGGATTGATGTCACTGAATTGATGTCACTGGATTGATGTCACTGGATTGATGTCACTGGATTGATGTCACTGAATTGATGTCACTGGATTGATGTCACTGGATTGGTGTCACTCGGTCGTTGTCACTGGATTGGTGTCACTGAATTGATGTCACTTGATCGTTGTCACTGTATTGATGTCACTCGATCGTTGTCATTGTATTGATGTCACTCGATCGTTGTCACTCGATCGTTGTCACTGGATTGATGTCACTCGATCGTTGTCACTGAATTGATGTCACTGGATTGTTGTCACTGGATTGATGTTACTGCATCGTTGTCACTGGATTGATGTCACTCGACCGTTGTCACTTGATCGTTGTCACTGGATTGATGTCACTGGATTGATGTCACTGAATTGATGTCACTGGATTGATGTCACTGGATTGATGTCACTCGATCGTTTTCACTGAATTGATGTCACTGGATTGTTGTCACTAAATTGATTTCACTGGATCGTTGTCACTGGATTGATGTCACTCGATCGTTGTCACTGAATTGATGTCACTGGATCGTTGTCATTCGATCGTTATCACTGGATTGATGTCACTCGATCGTTGTCACTGAATTGATTTCACTGGATTGTTGTCACTGGATTGATGTTACTGGATCGTTGTCACTGGATTGATGTCATACGTTCGTTGTCACTAGATTGATGTCAATGAATTGATGTCACTTGGTCGTTGTAACTGGATTGATGTCACTGGATTGATGTCACTCGATCGTTGTCACTGGATTGATGTCACTCGATCGTTGTCACTGAAATGATGTCACTGGATTGTTGTCACTGGATTGATGTCACTGGATCGTTGTCACTGAATTGATGTCACTTGGTCGTTGTCATTCGATCGTTGTCACTGAATTGATGTCACTGAAACGTTGTCACTCGATTGATGTCTCTGGATTGATGTCACTCGATCGTTTTCACTGGATTGATGTCACTCGATCGTTGTCACTGAATTGATGTCACTGGATTGTTGTCACTGGATTGATGTCACTGGATCGTTGTCACTGGATTGATGTCACTAAATTGTTGTCACTGAAGTGATGTCACTGGATCGTTGTCACTGGATTGATGTCACTCGATCGTTGTCACTGAATTGATGTCACTGGATCGTTGTCATTCGATCGTTATCACTGGATTGATGTCACTGGATTGATGTCACTGGAGTGGTGTCACTGGATCGTTGCCACTCGATTGATGTCACTGGATTGATGTCACTCGATCGTTGTCACTGAATTGATATCACTGGATCGTTGTCACTGGATTGATGTCACTCGATCGTTGTCACTGGATTGATGTCACTGGATTGATGTCACTGAATTGATGTCACTGGATTGATGTCACTGGATCGTTGTCACTGGATTGATGTCACTCGATCGTTGTCACTGGATTGATGTCACTCGATCGTTGTCACTGGATTGATGTCACTGGATTGATGTCACTGAATTGATGTCACTGGATTGATGTCACTGGATTGGTGTCACTCGGTCGTTGTCACTGGATTGGTGTCACTGAATTGATGTCACTTGATCGTTGTCACTGTATTGATGTCACTCGATCGTTGTCATTGTATTGATGTCACTCGATCGTTGTCACTCGATCGTTGTCACTGGATTGATGTCACTCGATCGTTGTCACTGAATTGATGTCACTGGATTGTTGTCACTGGATTGATGTTACTGGATCGTTGTCACTGGATTGATGTCATACGTTCGTTGTCACTAGATTGATGTCACTGAATTGATGTCACTTGGTCGTTGTAACTGGATTGATATCACTGAATTGATGTCACTGGATCGTTGTCACTGTATTGATGTCACTCGATCGTTGTCACTGAATTGAAGTCACTGGATCGTTGTCACTCGATTGATGTCACTGGATTGATGTCACTCGATCGTTGTCACTGGATTGATGTCACTCGATCGTTGTCACTGAATTGATGTCACTGGATTGTTGTCACTAAATTGATTTCACTGGATCGTTGTCACTGGATTGATGTCACTGGATCGTTGTCACTGGATTGTTGTCACTCGATCGTTGTCACTGAATTGATGTCACTGGATCGTTGTCATTCGATCGTTATCACTGGATTGATGTCACTCGATCATTGTCACTGAATTGATGTCACTGGATTGATGTTACTGGATCGTTGTCACTGGATTGATGTCATATGTTCGTTGTCACTAGATTGATGTCACTGAATTGAGGTCACTTGGTCGTTGTAACTGGATTGATGTCACTGAATTGATGTCACTGGATCGTTGTCACTGTATTGATGTCACTCGATCGTTGTCACTGAATTGAAGTCACTGGATCGCTGTCACTCGATTGATGTCACTGGATTGATGTCACTCGATCGTTGTCACTGGACTGATGTCACTCGATCGTTGTCACTGAATTGATGTCACTGGATTGTTGTCACTGGATTGATGTCACTGGATCATTGTCGCTGGATTGATGTCACTCGTTTGTTGTCACTGGATTGATGTCATACGTTCGTTGTCACTAGATTGATGTCACTGAATTGATGCCACTTGGTCGTTGTAACTGGATTGATGTCACTGAATTGATGTCACTGGAACGTTGTCACTGTATTGATGTAACTCGATCGTTGTCACTCGATTGATGTCACTGGATTGATGTCACTCGATCGTTGTCACTGGATTGCTGTCACTCGGTCGTTGTCACTGAATTGATGTCACTGGATTGTTGACACTGGATTGATGTCACTGGATCGTTGTCACTGGATTGATGTCACTCGATTGTTGTCACTGAATTGATGTCACTGAAATGATGTCACTCGATCGTTGTCACTGGATTGATGTCACTCGATCGTTGTCACTGGATTGATGTCACTCGATCGTTGTCACTGAATTGATATCACTGGATCGTTGTCACTCGATTGATGTCACTGGATTGATGTCACTCGATCGTTGTCACTGTATTGATGTCACTCGATCGTTGTCACTGAATTGATGTCACTGGATTGTTGTCACTGGATTGATGTCACTGGATCATTATCGCTGGATTGATGTCACTCGTTTGTTGTCACTGGATTGATATCACTGAATTGATGTCACTTGGTCGTTGTAACTGGATTGATGTCACTGAATTGATGTCATTGGATCGTTGTCACTGAATTGATGTCACTTGGTCGTTGTAACTGGATTGATGTCACTGAATTGATGTCACTGGATCGTTGTCACTGAATTGATGTCACTTGGTCGTTGTAACTGGATTGATGTCACTGAATTGATGTCACTGGATTGTTGAAACTGGATTGATGTCACTGGATCGTTGTCACTGGATTGATGTCACTCGATTGTTGTCACTGAATTGATGTCACTGAATTGATGTCACTCGATTGATGTCACTGGATTGGTGTCACTCAGTCGTTGTCACTGGATTGGTGTCACTGAATTGATGTCACTTGATCTTTGTCACTGTATTGATATCACTCGACCGTTGTCACTGGATTGATGTCATTTGATCGTTGTCACTGTATTGCTGTCACTGGATCGTTGTCACTGAATTGATGTCACTGGATCGTTGTCACTGGATTGATGTCACTCGATCGTTGTCACTGAATAGATGTCACTGGATTGTTGTCACTGGATTGATGTCACTGGATTGTGAGTGAGTTGAGAGGGAGACGAGGTGCGTGAGTGATAGTGATTATTCATTTTGGTATATACACGTGTTTTCTGTATGTACTTTTATGATGCACACATATTTTCTGTATGTACTGGTGCACAACTGGTCGCTGATTGGTCGGGCAATGCAGGGCCCCGCCCCCTCAGGGATCAGCAACTGCATCGGGCCAGCCAGTCAGTCGTTGCGAGCTCGCGCTGGAATCGGGCGGCTGGAATCAGCTCCCGATTCCAGTGTACGTAAGTTAGGTAGTTAGGGTAAACCCATAAGGTTACCAAATTGATAGGTTAGCCAGTTTTTATGGCTACTGGCTGGTTTTTGGTTTTTCGTTTTGTTTTACCTTTTCGTCCTTTTTACCTTTTTACTTTTTACTTTTTACTTTTTATTCCTATTTTGTTTTTGCGTTTTACCGGTTCACTTTTTACATTTGTTTTGATTTCTCTATTTTAACTTTTACCCGTGCCTGGACTTTATTTTGTTCAAACACTTAACTTGTGTAACTTTTTTTATAATAAGAAGGCTGGCTCAGTAAGAACTGACTTGTGGTGGGAATTAATTTAGTAAGCGACTCACTCACCTTCTAAGTCATCCACTCACTCATATACTCGCGTCGCGCCCGCTTATTCACCCATTTACTCATCCATTCATCCACTCACTCAGTCGGTCACTCACTCATCTACTCACTCACTCATCCAGCCACTCACTCATCCAACGCCTGAAACCAAGTTGTTGTGGAGTTCCCCATGGATACGAGGTGCGTGAGTGATAGTGATTATTCATTTTGGTATATACACGTGTTTTCTGTATGTACTTTTATGATGTACACATATTTTCTGTATGTACTGGTGCACAACTGGTCGCTGATTGGTCGGGCAATGCAGGGCCCCGCCCCTTCAGCGATCAGCAACTGCATCGGGCCAGCCAGTCAGTCGTTGCGAGCTCGCGCTGGAATCGGGCGGCTGGAATCAGCTCCCGATTCCAGTGTACGTAAGTTAGGTAGTTAGGGTAAACCCATAAGGTTACCAAATTGATAGGTTAGCCAGTTTTTATGGCTACTGGCTGGTTTTTGGTTTTTCGTTTTGTTTTACCTTTTCGTCCTTTTTACCTTTTTACTTTTTACTTTTTACTTTTTATTCCTATTTTGTTTTTGCGTTTTACCGGTTCACTTTTTACATTTGTTTTGATTTCTCTATTTTAACTTTTACCCGTGCCTTGACTTTGCGTACTTTATTTTGTTCAAACACTTAACTCGTCACTACAAGAGCAATCCATGAGTTAAAATCGTCACTTTATGAGCACTCCATGAGTTAAAAACGTCACTTTATGAGCAATCCATGAGTTAAAATCGTCACTTTATGAGCACTCCATGAGTTAAAAACGTCACTACAAGAGCACTCCATGAGTTAAAATCGTCACTACAAGAGCACTCCATGAGTTAAAATCGTCACTACAAGAGCACTCCATTAGTTAAAATCGTCACTACAATAGCACTCCATGAGTTAAAAACGTCACTACAAGAGCACTCCATGAGTTAAAATCGTCACTACAAGAGCACTCCATGAGTTAAAATCGTCACTACAAGAGCACTCCATGAGTTAAAATCGTCACTACAAGAACACTCCATGAGTTAAAATCGTCACTACAAGAGCACTCCATGAGTTAAAAACGTCACTTTATGAGCACTCCATGAGTTAAAATCGTCACTACAAGAGCACTCCATGAGTTAAAATCGTCACTACAAGAGCACTCCATGAGTTAAAAACGTCACTACAAGAGCACTCCATGAGTTAAAAACGTCACTTCAAGAGCACTCCATGAGTTAAAATCGTCACTACAAAAGCACTCCATAAGTTAAAAACGTCACTACAAGAGCACTCCATGAGTTAAATTCGTCACTACAAGAGCACTCCATGAGTTAAAATCTTCACTACATGAGCACCATGTGAGTTAAAATCGTCATTACAAGAGCACTCCATGAGTTAAAATCGTCACTACAAGAGCACTCCATGAGCTAAAATCGTCACTACAAGAGCACTCCATGAGTTAAAACCGTCATTACAAGAGCACTCCAAGAGTTAAAATCGTCACTACAAGAGCACTCCATGAGTTAAAATCGTCACTGCAAGAGCACTCCATGAGTTAAAATCGCCACTACAAGAGCACTCCACGAGTTAAAATCGTCACTACAAGAGAATCCATGAGTTAAAATCGTCACTACAAGAGCACTCCATTAGTTTTAAAATCGTCACTACAAGAGCACTCCATGAGTTAAAAACGTCACTACAAGAGCACTCCATGAGTTAAAAACGTCACTTCAAGAGCACTCCATGAGTTAAAAACGTCACTACAAGAGCACTCCATGAGTTAAAATCGTCACTACAAGAGCACTCCATGAGTTAGAATCGTCACTACAAGAGCACTCCATGAGTTAAAAACGTCACTTCAAGAGCACTCCATGAGTTAAAATCGTCACTACAAGAGCACTACATGAGTTAAAAACGTCACTTTATGAGCACTCCATGAGTTAAAATCGTCACTACAAGAGCACTCCATGAGTTAAAATCGTCACTACAATAGCACTCCATGAGTTAAAATCGTCATTACAAGAGCACTCCATGAGTTAAAATCGTCACTACAAGAGCACTCCATGAGTTAAAAACGTCACTACAAGAGCACTCCATGAGTTAAAAACGTCACTTCAAGAGCACACCATGAGTTAAAATCGTCACTACAAGATCACTCCATGAGTTAAAAACGTCACTACAAGAGCACTCCATGAGTTAAAATCGTCACTACAAGAGCACTCCATGAGTTAAAATCGTCACTACAAGAGTACTCCATGAGTTAAAATCGTCACTACAAGAGCACTCCATGATTTAAAAACGTCACTTCAAGAGCACTCCATGAGTTAAAATCGTCACTACAAGAGCACTCCATGAGTTAAAATCGTCACTACAAGAGCACTCCATGAGTTAAAATCGTCATTACAAGAGCACTCCATGAGTTAAAATCGTCACTACAAGAGCACTCCATGAGTTAAAATCGTCACTTTATGAGCACTCCATGAGTTAAAAACGTCACTACAAGAGCACTCCATGAGTTAAGATCGTCACTACAAGAGCACTCCATGAGTTAAAATCGTCACTACAAGAGCACTCCATTAGTTAAAATCGTCACTACAATAGCACTCCATGAGTTAAAAACGTCACTACAAGAGCACTCCATGAGTTAAAATCGTCACTACAAGAGCACTCCATGAGTTAAAATCGTCACTACAAGAGCACTCCATGAGTTAAAATCGTCACTACAAGAACACTCCATGAGTTAAAATCGTCACTACAAGAGCACTCCATGAGTTAAAAACGTCACTTTATGAGCACTCCATGAGTTAAAATCGTCACTTCAAGAGCACTACATGAGTTAAAAACGTCACTTTATGAGCACTCCATGAGTTAAAATCGTCACTACAAGAGCACTCCATGAGTTAAAATCGTCACTACAATAGCACTCCATGAGTTAAAAACGTCACTACAAGAGCACTCCATGAGTTAAAATCGTCACTACAAGAGCACTCCATGAGTTAAAATCGTCACTTTATGAGCACTCCATGAGTTAAAAACGTCACTTTATGAGCAATCCATGAGTTAAAATCGTCACTTTATGAGCACTCCATGAGTTAAAAACGTCACTACAAGAGCACTCCATGAGTTAAAATCGTCACTACAAGAGCACTCCATGAGTTAAAATCGTCACTACAAGAGCACTCCATTAGTTAAAATCGTCACTGCAATAGCACTCCATGAGTTAAAAACGTCACTACAAGAGCACTCCATGAGTTAAAATCGTAACTACAAGAGCACTCCATGAGTTAAAATCGTCACTACAAGAGCACTCCATGAGTTAAAATCGTCACTACAAGAACACTCCATGAGTTAAAATCGTCACTACAAGAGCACTCCATGAGTTAAAAACGTCACTTTATGAGCACTCCATGAGTTAAAATCGTCACTACAAGAGCACTCCATGAGTTAAAATCGTCACTACAAGAGCACTCCATGAGTTAAAAACGTCACTACAAGAGCACTCCATGAGTTAAAAACGTCACTTCAAGAGCACTCCATGAGTTAAAATCGTCACTACAAAAGCACTCCATAAGTTAAAAACGTCACTACAAGAGCACTCCATGAGTTAAATTCGTCACTACAAGAGCACTCCATGAGTTAAAATCGTCACTACATGAGCACCATGTGAGTTAAAATCGTCATTACAAGAGCACTCCATGAGTTAAAATCGTCACTACAAGAGCACTCCATGAGCTAAAATCGTCACTACAAGAGCACTCCATGAGTTAAAATCGTCATTACAAGAGCACTCCAAGAGTTAAAATCGTCACTACAAGAGCACTCCATGAGTTAAAATCGTCACTACAAGAGCACTCCATGAGTTAAAATCGCCACTACAAGAGCACTCCACGAGTTAAAATCGTCACTACAAGAGAATCCATGAGTTAAAATCGTCACTACAAGAGCACTCCATTAGTTTTAAAATCGTCACTACAAGAGCACTCCATGAGTTAAAAACGTCACTACAAGAGCACTCCATGAGTTAAAAACGTCACTTCAAGAGCACTCCATGAGTTAAAAACGTCACTACAAGAGCACTCCATGAGTTAAAATCGTCACTACAAGAGCACTCCATGAGTTAGAATCGTCACTACAAGAGCACTCCATGAGTTAAAAACGTCACTTCAAGAGCACTCCATGAGTTAAAATCGTCACTACAAGAGCACTCCATGAGTTAAAAATGTCACTTCAAGAGCACTCCATGCGTTACAATCGTCATTACAAGAGCACTCCACGAGTTAAAATCGTCACTACAAGAGCACTTCATGAGTTAAAATCGTCACTACAAGAGCACTCCATTAGTTAAAAGCGTCACCACAATAGCACTCCCTGAGTTGAAAACGTCACTACAAGAGCACTCCATGAGTTAAAATCGTCACTACAAGAGCACTCCATGAGTTAAAATCGTCACTACAAGAGCACTCCATGAGTTAAAATCGTCACTACAAGAGCACTCCATGAGTTAAAATCGTCACTACAAGAACACTCCATGAGTTAAAATCGTCACTACAAGAGCACTCCATGAGTTAAAATCGTCACTACAAGAGCACTCCATGAGTTAAAAACGTCACTTTATGAGCACTCCATGAGTTAAAATCGTCACTACAAGAGCACTACATGAGTCAAAAAACGTCACTTTATGAGCACTCCATGAGTTAAAATCGTCACTACAAGAGCACTCCATGAGTTAAAATCGTCACTACAATAGCACTCCATGAGTTAAAAACGTCACTACAAGAGCACTCCATGAGTTAAAATCGTCACTACAAGAGCACTCCATGAGTTAAAATCGTCACTTTATGAGCACTCCATGAGTTAAAAACGTCACTTTATGAGCACTCCATTAGTTAAAATCGTCACTACAATAGCACTCCATGAGTTAAAAACGTCACTACAAGAGCACTCCATGAGTTAAAATCGTCACTTTATGAGCACTCCATGAGTTAAAATCGTCACTACAAGAGCACTCCATGAGTTAAAATCGTCACTACAATAGCACTCCATGAGTTAAAAACGTCACTACAAGAGCACTCCATGAGTTAAAATCGTCACTACAAGAGCACTCCATGAGTTAAAATCGTCACTTTATGAGCACTCCATGAGTTAAAAACGTCACTTTATGAGCACTCCATTAGTTAAAATCGTCACTACAATAGCACTCCATGAGTTAAAAACGTCACTACAAGAGCACTCCATGAGTTAAAATCGTCACTACAAGAGCACTCCATGAGTTAAAATCGTCACTACAAGAGCACTCCATTAGTTAAAATCGTCACTACAATAGCACTCCATGAGTTAAAAACGTCACTACAAGAGCACTCCATGAGTTAAAATCGTCACTACAAGAGCACTCCATGAGTTAAAATCGTCACTACAAGAGCACTCCATGAGTTAAAATCGTCACTACAAGAACACTCCATGAGTTAAAATCGTCACTACAAGAGCACTCCATGAGTTAAAAACGTCACTTTATGAGCACTCCATGAGTTAAAATCGTCACTACAAGAGCACTCCATGAGTTAAAATCGTCACTACAAGAGCACTCCATGAGTTAAAAACGTCACTACAAGAGCACTCCATGAGTTAAAAACGTCACTTCAAGAGCACTCCATGAGTTAAAATCGTCACTACAAAAGCACTCCATAAGTTAAAAACGTCACTACAAGAGCACTCCGAGTTAAATTCGTCACTACAAGAGCACTCCATGAGTTAAAATCGTCACTACATGAGCACCATGTGAGTTAAAATCGTCATTACAAGAGCACTCCATGAGTTAAAATCGTCACTACAAGAGCACTCCATGAGTTAAAATCGTCACTACAAGAGCACTCCATGAGTTAAAATCGTCATTACAAGAGCACTCCATGAGTTAAAATCGTCACTACAAGAGCACTCCAAGAGTTAAAATCGTCACTACAAGAGCACTCCATGAGTTAAAATCGCCACTACAAGAGCACTCCACGAGTTAAAATCGTCACTACAAGAGAATCCATGAGTTAAAATCGTCACTACAAGAGCACTCCATTAGTTTTAAAATCGTCACTACAAGAGCACTCCATGAGTTAAAAACGTCACTACAAGAGCACTCCATGAGTTAAAAACGTCACTTCAAGAGCACTCCATGAGTTAAAAACGTCACTACAAGAGCACTCCATGAGTTAAAATCGTCACTACAAGAGCACTCCATGAGTTAAAATCGTCATTACAAGAGCACTCCATGAGTTAAAATCGTCACTACAAGAGCACTCCATGAGTTAAAAACGTCACTACAAGAGCACTCCATGAGTTAAAAACGTCACTACAAGAGCACTCCATGAGTTAAAAACGTCACTTCAAGAGCACTCCATGAGTTAAAAACGTCACTACAAGAGCACTCCATGAGTTAAAATCGTCACTACAAGAGCACTCCATGAGTTAAAATCGTCATTACAAGAGCACTCCATGAGTTAAAATCGTCACTACAAGAGCACTCCATGAGTTAAAAACGTCACTACAAGAGCACTCCATGAGTTAAAAACGTCACTTCAAGAGCACACCATGAGTTAAAATCGTCACTACAAGATCACTCCATGAGTTAAAAACGTCACTACAAGAGCACTCCATGAGTTAAAATCGTCACTACAAGAGCACTCCATGAGTTAAAATCGTCACTACAAGAGTACTCCATGAGTTAAAATCGTCACTACAAGAGCACTCCATGAGTTGAAAACGTCACTTCAAGAGCACTCCATGAGTTAAAATCGTCACTACAAGAGCACTACATGAGTTAAAAACGTCACTTTATGAGCACTCCATGAGTTAAAATCGTCATTACAAGAGCACTCCATGAGTTAAAATCGTCACTACAAGAGCACTCCAAGAGTTAAAATCGTCACTACAAGAGCACTCCATGAGTTAAAATCGCCACTACAAGAGCACTCCACGAGTTAAAATCGTCACTACAAGAGAATCCATGAGTTAAAATCGTCACTTCAAGAGCACTACATGAGTTAAAAACGTCACTTTATGAGCACTCCATGAGTTAAAATCGTCATTACAAGAGCACTCCATGAGTTAAAATCGTCACTACAAGAGCACTCCAAGAGTTAAAATCGTCACTACAAGAGCACTCCATGAGTTAAAATCGCCACTACAAGAGCACTCCACGAGTTAAAATCGTCACTACAAGAGAATCCATGAGTTAAAATCGTCACTACAAGAGCACTCCATTAGTTTTAAAATCGTCACTACAAGAGCACTCCATGAGTTAAAAACTTCACTACAAGAGCACTCCATGAGTTAAAAACGTCACTTCAAGAGCACTCCATGAGTTAAAATCGTCATTACAAGAGCACTCCATGAGTTAAAATCGTCACTACAAGAGCACTCCATGAGTTAAAAACGTCACTACAAGAGCATTCCATGAGTTAAAAACGTCACTTCAAGAGCACTCCATGAGTTAAAATCGTCACTACAAGAGCACTCCATGAGTTAAAAACGTCACTTAAAGAGCACTCCATGAGTTAAAATCGTCATTACAAGAGCACTCCATGAGTTAAAATCGTCACTACAAGAGCACTCCATGAGTTAAAAACGTCACTACAAGAGCACTCCATGAGTTAAAACACTCACTCACTCACTCACTCACTCACTCACTCACTCACTCACTCACTCACTCACCCACTCACTCACTCACTCACTCACTCACTCACTCACTCACTCACTCACTCACTCACTCACTCACTCACTCACTCACTCACTCACTCACTCACTCACTCACTCACTCACTCACTCACTCACTCACTCACTCACTCACTCACTCACTCACTCACTCACTCACTCACTCACTCACTCACTCACTCACTCACTCACTCACTCACTCACTCACTCACTCACTCACTCACTCACTCACTCACTCACTCACTCACTCACTCACTCACTCACTCACTCACTCACTCACTCACTCACTCACTCACTCACTCACTCACTCACTCACTCACTCACTCACTCACTCACTCACTCACTCACTCACTCACTCACTCACTCACTCACTCACTCACTCACTCACTCACTCACTCACTCACTCACTCACTCACTCACTCACTCACTCACTCACTCACTCACTCACTCACTCACTCACTCACTCACTCACTCACTCACTCACTCACTCACTCACTCACTCACTCACTCACTCACTCACTCACTCACTCACTCACTCACTCACTCACTCACTCACTCACTCACTCACTCACTCACTCACTCACTCACTCACTCGATCACTCACTCACTCACTCACTCACTCACTCACTCACTCACTCACTCACTCACTCACTCACTCACTCACTCACTCACTCACTCACTCACTCACTCACTCACTCACTCACTCACTCACTCACTCACTCACTCACTCACTCACTCACTCACTCACTCACTCACTCACTCACTCACTCACTCACTCACTCACTCACTCACTCACTCACTCACTCACTCACTCACTCACTCACTCACTCACTCACTCACTCACTCACTCACTCACTCACTCACTCACTCACTCACTCACTCACTCACTCACTCACTCACTCACTCACTCACTCACTCACTCACTCACTCACTCACTCACTCACTCACTCACTCACTCACTCACTCACTCACTCACTCACTCACTCACTCACTCACTCACTAACTCACTCACTCACTCCCTCACTCACTCACTCACTCACTGCCTCTTTTTTTTCGTTTTTTCTGAACCGGCATTCCAAATTACGGTCACGATGTTGACATTTCACGTGATCGTAAGTATTTGAGTTGTTGTTTTCAAAGTTTTGCTATTTGTTCCCACCAAAACAACGTCATCTGTTGTTGTAAAGAACAGAGTTAGTTTCAAATGGTAAAAACATCTCAAATGCAGTGCGTTGCCCCATATATTTTTTTCATCCGTCCAGAAAATCGGATGAGCAGATACAGTCAAAAGTCTATCAGCGCAAATCAGAAAACTCAATCTGCGAATCTGGGTGCGATATTTTGTGTCTGTCATCGTGTACGAATTCCTCGCAGTGTTGAGTTGATTTAGTATATTAGAGACACTATTGCCGTAATGTTTGTTTGGTCCAGTGACCCAGATGAAAATAGATATACTGGTTCAATATGGACTACTTGGCTGCACCCGAGTCATTGGAACAGCCAAGTTTTACACGGTGGTGTCATTCCGATAAAGCTTGTTCAGAGTCCTTTTACGAAGTAATAATGAATTGAGCCAGTTCAATGTTCTTCTCATGTCATGCGAAAAGCTGAAAGTTGTAAGTTTTTATTCAGTTTGAACGCATGCCGAACTTTGAATACGCGTCAAAATATTTACGGTGGTAATTTTACAGTAACAAAAACTCAGACTAGGATACACGTTCTGTTAAAAATACTAGGGTAAACCCGTTGCTACGCAACTGAGTGTTAAATTTACAAAAAATACTATCGAAGTGAACCCGTCAATATAAAAAATTAGCTTCGACTTATGTACCATGAAACCGTTGCTATGAACTCATAACATCATGGTCCCATAATTTTAATTTGGAACTTCTAACATAACATATAGTAGATCAATTATTAGCCGCCCGTTGAAAACCCGTAGGATATTTCTTACGCATTACCCGACCAGATATATCAGAACGTAAAACTTACCCGACACATTAAGTTCTGAGTTTATAGCCATTGATTGTTTTTAGATTAGTTCAACTATGGGATCAAACAGAAAAGAACCCGTAGAAAAATTCAAATAATTCGCTATTTTCTATCATGCAGAACCATGTTTTACCCATTCCAATTCCATGGGATCTTCTGATAATTCATAGTGAAGACCAGATGAATTAAATTTACCCGACGTTTTTTTTATACAAAAAGGTTTTTATTTCTACCATAGTATTTAGCAACATTTCAATAAGTTGTTTGAGATTTCGAGTTCAGTAAAGAAGAGGGTTTCGATGATTGCAAAGCTTGTTAAAAAAATTTTTGAGTGAATTAATAAAAGTTCTCATGAAAGGCCATTATTATGACCCCCCGCATGTTGAGGTTTCAGGTTTGAAAATCAGTCGACCGGGTGTTGATGACTTCGTAATAAGAGTTGAGTAAGCCAACAGGGAGTGCATATGAATTTCCAACATGTCAACGCCGGTTGAGTTAGAGGTCAGATTTGAAAAACAACTGAAGGGTACGTGATGATTTAATTTGATTCTGACATTGAGTAACAAAAGGTGTTTTGTTGTTCTTTTGCTATATTTATACCAAAGCGTGACACACACACATACATACATACATCGTCTAATTTATATATAGATTATTTCACCTGAAATTTTTTATGCAACAGATTTCCGTTGAAACACCCTAGCGAGCCCTTATTGATAACCATGAGACTAAGTTCAGACCAGTTTGTTATGTATGTATAAAAAACACGTTATTTCTTTTGAATGTATTTTTTTTGTTTTTTTTGTGCGATGAAACTAGCTACAATTACAAACTAGCTAATCAGCTCACAGTGCAATAATTACTTACATTATTGCCCAGTTCTGAATATTAATTTGGTGCGCAAGCACTGGCGGATGAGCTAAATCTACAAAGGGAGGGGAATTTCACCAAAGAGGGGGGAATCGGCAGTTTTCAGGTCATTTTACCTACACCTTAGAGAACAAATTCTACTTTTCGAACTTGCCAAAGAGGGGGGAATTCCACTTTTCCCACCCCTTCTCGTCCGCTAGTGGGCGCAAGCTATTTAATTGTGCGCCCAATGGGCAGAGACGATTGGGTAACATTTTACTGCAGTTTTTTTTCGAACTTAGTTTTGTAATCAAATTAGAATGTTGTACATACGTGACTGTCGTTAAGTGTTTTGTTGACAAACTTGAAAGCGGAAACGATTGGATTCCGGAAAATGTGTACTTTTGAGAAACTTTCTGCATTTATAATAAAAAAGAAACAGAAGAAAGTGCATCTACTCTGTTTTCTCACGAGGGAAATTTTTTCTCATTTCACTTTTGCATTTTTTTTTACCAACCTCGTGTCTGTTTCATGGCCCTAGTTATAGTATTTCTGGCGTGAAAAAAAAGCTGGCTTTCTAAATTGGGCTTCTAATCTATCCAGAATTTCATATACAATACATAGCTACAGTAGCCTTGGTTGGCGCACATTCGAAATCTAGTCTCTCATTCAGCTGAGAATGTCCCATGTAGATAATTTTACAGAATTCGATGCCTTCCGCTTCAACTGAAACATGAACACTCCAAGCATCTCTTCATCGTGGAACCCCGACCAACTGAACTTCTGGCTGAGTTTTCCCGGTTTTCTTGAGACGAGTCTAACGTATCTGAGTCTTTCGTTGTCCGATACCATGGAACGAGCCTCATTGCAGCCTTCGCGACACCAGATGTCGAGGTCAGTTATTGTTGTTGTTGTTGTTGTTGTTGTTGTTGTTGTTGTTGTTGTTGTTGTTGTTGTTGTTGTTGTTGTTGTTGTTGTTGTTGTTGTTGTTGTTGTTGTTGTTGTTGTTGTTGTTGTTGTTGTTGTTGTTGTTGTTGTTGTTGTTGTTGTTGTTGTTGTTGTTGTTGTTGTTGTCGTTGTTGTTGTTGTTGTTGTTGTTGTTGTTGTTGTTGTTGTTGTTGTTGTTGTTGTTGTTGTTGTTGTTGTTGTTGTTGTTGTTGTTGTCGTTGTTGTTGTTGTTGTTGTTGTTGTTGTTGTTGTTGTTGTTGTTGTTGTTGTTGTTGTTGTTGTTGTTGTTGTTGTTGTTGTTGTTGTTGTTGTTGTTGTTGTTGTTGTTGTTGTTGTTGTTGTTGTTGTTGTTGTTGTTGTTGTTGTTGTTGTTGTTGTTGTTGTTGTTGTTGTTGTTGTTGTTGTTGTTGTTGTTGTTGTTGTTGTTGTTGATGTTATTGTTGTTGTTGTTGTTGTTGTTGTTGTTGTTGTTGTTGTTGTTGTTGTTGTTGTTGTTGTTGTTGTTGTTGTTGTTGTTGTTGTTGTTGTTGTTGTTGTTGTTGTTGTTGTTGTTGTTGTTGTTGTTGTTGTTGTTGTTGTTGTTGTTGTTGTTGTTGTTGTTGTTGTTGTTGTTGTTTTTTGTTTGTGTTTCCACACATTGTATACATATTGACATTTCGTCACAAACGACAACAGCTTCAACGAATGCGAATTTTCAAACTTGAACATCTTGTATGTTTACATAGTTCAGTGAGGTTGGGCCGTGCCAACATGTGCCTCAAGGAATGTTGTTTTTCTTGCTGTTGTTGTTGCTGCTGTTGTTGTTGTTGCTGATGCTGTTAATTTTGTTT
>OZ038442.1:34460884-34560884 GCA_964036265.1 Daptonema setosum
GCCCAAGCCAATCCCAAATACAGAGCCTAAGCCTAAGCCTAAACTGAAAAGCAACTCTTAGCCCCGTACTAGGCGATCTCCAATACTAACTTACAGTCGGCGTTCGTGACCAAGCCGATGAAAATCTTGCGTTTAAATTTCATATTAGTTTAGTATAACCCGTAATTACAAATGTTCAATTTCAAAATTAAAATCAATGGTTCAATACAATGAAAAAAACGCAGATCACACTCTATAATAAGTTCAAAAATGTCAAAAGCATTTGCGATTACTGTAAGAAACTTGAGTATTAATGCGTTATTCAAACACCACTTTCAATGTTAATCTGATTTTCGGTAATCATCTTGATGCAATCGAGAATACCGTAATAATTATATTACTGTATCACAATTTGAATTGTTTGTCGTGAAATTTAAATAAAGTTAATTGAATTTAATTTCAACAAACTACACGGGCAGCTCATTGGAACCGCTTGCCTTAAAGACCCGGGTAGCTCGTAGGAAACACTTGCAAATAATGAGAACTACCGCCAAAGAGAAGGAAAATTCACTTTTATACATCCGCCAAAGAAAGGGGAAGTTCATCTTTATAAGTCCGCCAAAGAGAGGGAGAATTTCACATTTCCCTAGCTTCTAATCCGCTACTGTATGGAACGTTCGTACAAATTTTGTTCAAGTTATACATATGGCTCGCTGGTCAAGTGGTTAAGGGGCTAGACTCTGAAACCGCCTGGCTGGCCGCACACGGTTTCGAATCCCGGGGCCGTCACCAACAAGCCTTATGGCAGTCAAACAGAAGTGGTACCTACTGGCTGATGGTCGTTAAAGAATATGCCTTGAACATCCGATAGAGTGACTTGGAACTTGATTCCATGATATGCCTTATGGCAAGCACCATTCGAGATTTGACCCAGCGAAGTCTTAATCCGAGTGAGACAACAACCCAACAACAAAGAAAAATATGTGAAGAGAGATTTTTTATGAAAAAATTGAACGCGCGCCAACAGCATATACAAATTCCAACTGCATGCCGAAATTTTCTGTTTAACAAGAAATTTTGAATAGGTAATACAGTTTACAATCATGTATGTGTTTTTTGTCCTTTTAATTACTGTTATCAAGGTCACGCTAATCTACCTCCTTATATACATACTCATCAACTCAACGTCATCTCACTGACTGCTTTTCTCATCACCTCAACACTGGTCATCGGCATCCCATGAACCGGATCAACTCAACTACCCGATCACTGAAGCACCACCGCAACTCCTCAACGCAACTCAACACACCTCAGCAACCTACGGTACTGGATGAGTGCATATATGAAGAAAGTAAGTAACATGTATTCTTTGTTGGCCTTTCAGACAGGTCCAGTCACATTTCTTATGGGACACAATATCAAGAGCACATAGAGAGAAGAAACTCACTTGACGACCATAATAAAAAGTTGCATTTTAATTTTTAGCAAGCGATGTTTATTGCGAACGACTTGACCAAGACAGCGCACCCCAAATTGAAGGTGATTCTGTCTGTCTGTCTGTCTGTCTGTCTGTCTGTCTGTCTGTCTGTCTGTCTGTCTGTCTGTCTGTCTGTCTGTCAGTTTGTCTGTCTGTCTGCGTGTCTGTCTCTCTGTGTGTCTGTGTGTCTGTCTGTCTGTGTGTCTGTCTGTCTGTGTGTCTGTGTGTCTGTCTGTCTGTCTGTCTGTCTGTGTGTGTCTGTCTGTCTGTCTGTCTGTCTGTCTGTCTGTCTGTCTGTCTGTCTGTCTTACTGTCTGTCTGTATGTCTGTCTGTCTGTCTGTTTGTCTGTCTGTATGCCTGTCTGTCTGTCTGTCTGTCTGTCTGTCTGTCTGTCTGTCTCTCTGTCTCTCTGTCTGTCTGTTCGTCTGACTGTCTGTCTGTCTGTCTGTCTGTCTGTCTGTCTGTCTGTCTGTCTGTCTGTCTGTCTGTCTCTCTGTCTCTCTGTCTGTCTCTTTGTCTGTCTGTCTGTCTGTCTGTCTGTCTGTCTGTCTGTCTGTCTGTCTGTCTGTCTGTCTGTCTGTCTGTCTGTCTGTCTGTATGTCTGTCTGTCTGTCTGTATGTCGTCTCTCTGTCTGTCTGTCTGTCTGTCTGTCTGTCTGTCTGTCTGTCTGTCTGTCTGTCTGTCTGTCTGTTTAACCCAATCAATTTATAAAACATAAAAAACTCGTGTGATTTTAAAATGGAATATAGAAAGTACAGTACGATCAATAAAATATTCTTTTCAGGTGGCACGGTGATTGGCAGCGACGAAGCAGACGAACGTGTTGGGAAAGATGCGAGAATCCTATGTCTAACACCAAACCATGAATGAGGATAGTTTTTCTTTTTTATTGGTGACAAGGTGACTCGAATTGAGTGGGCGGCCGTGTCGAGATAAGCAGGCAAAGCATAAAATGAGGTGGTTTGAGGTGGTTTGAGAAGGTTTGAGATGGTTTGAGATGGTTCGAAATCCGAGTGAAGATGTATAATTCGCAATTCGATTATATGTGTCAAAGCACGGCCGCTAGGCCGTTCGTTTCATTATTACGGTTCGATTAAGATACGCTTTTTGCGGGTATCACGGTATAGCCTCATATGTGGATACATGACTTAACATGGTGAACCCGTTGCTACACTGCCAAGCGTAAAATACGAAACATCACAAAATGCCGTTAGTACTGATTAAAGCCTATTAATTGAAAAAAATTATTCACAGCAACAACTATGTGTAAACGAGTGGGATATGATAATTAACCGTTATTTTCTATTATAATGACTAGGGTAAACCCGTTGCTACGCAACTGAGTGTTAAGTTTACAAAAAATACTATCGAAGTGAACCCGTCAATATAAAAAATTAGCTTCGACTTATGTACCATGAAATCGTTGCTATGAACTCATAACATCATGGTCCCATAGTTTTAATTTGGAACTTCTAACTTAACTTATAGTAGATCAAGTATTAGCCACCCGTTGAAAACCCGTAGGCTATTTCTTACGCATTACCCGACCAGATATATCAGAACGTAAAACTTACCCGACACATTAAGTTCTGAGTTTATAGCCATTGATTGTTTTTAGATTAGTTCAACTATGGGATCACACAGAAAAGAACCCGTATAAAAATTCAAATAATTCGCTATTTTCTATCATGCAGAACCATGTTTTACCCATTCCATGGGATCTTCTGATAATTCATAGTGAAGACCAGATAAATTAAATTTACCCGACGTTTTTTTTATAAAAAAAGGTTTTTATTTCTATCATAATATTTAGCAACATTTCAATAAGTTGTTTGAGATTTCGAGTTCAGTAAATAAGAGGGTATCGATGATTGCAAAGCTTGTTAAAAAAATTGTTGAGTGAATTAATAAAAGTTTTCATGAAAGGCCATTATTATGACCCCACGCATGTTGGGTTTCAGGTTTGAAAATCAGTCGACCGGGTGTTGATGACTTCGTAATAGGAGTTGAGTAAGCCAACAGGGAGTGTATATGAATTTCCAACATGTCAACGCCGGTTGAGTTAGAGGTCAGATTTGAAAAACAACTGAAGGGTACGTGATGACTTAATTTGATTCTGACATTGAGTAACAAAAGGTGTTTTGTTGTTCTTTTGCTATATTTATACCAAAGCGTGACACACACACATACATACATACATCGTCTAATTTATATATAGATAAAACCATCCTTACCCAACAAATTTGAAACTATTCCCCTTAGTGGTGTAACACAGTGGTACATCAAGTAAAAGTAATATAGTAACAAATCGGGCTAAAATTTGAATCTCCATAGAATGACCGGTTGAGAGGCGCGTTCTTCTATCCGTTAACCAAAGACAAACTTCACGAGTCGAAAACGGCACGCTTTCCTTGACAACTTTTGGTTACAATATAAATTTATTTGGTTGGTCTCCAACACGTCCGATCTCTCACAGCTCGGCTTCGTTGTGGGCCTTAGTTTGAGAAACCAACCCACAAGTTGTGTGACACAGTGGTGTGTCATTTAAAAGGTAGTCTACAATCATTGTTATAGTGTAGAGTCGGGGTTGATTTCGTATCTTGATGAAAAGTCAGGTTGAAAGGGCGTTCATCTAGCCTCTAATGAAGACAACATCCGTGAGTTTGAAACGGCACGCTGTGTTTAGACTACTTGTGGGTAAACCACGACTTTATCTGATTGGCCCACTACACGTCAGGGCTCCTAAAGCCAGGTTTCGTGGTGGGCCTTAGTTTGGAAAATCAACCCACAAGTGGTGTAACACAGTTGTGTATCAATTAAAAGGTAGTCTACATACTTGGTTATAGTGTTGAGCCGGGGTTGATTTCGTATCTTGATGAAAATTCAGGTTGAAAGGAGTTCATCTAGCCTCTATTAAAGACAAAATTAATCAGTTTAAAACGGCACGCTGTGTCTAGACTACTCGTGGGGGGTAAACTACGACTTTATCTGATTGGCCCACTACACGTCAGGGCTCCTAAAGCCAGGTTTCGTGGTGGGCCTTAGTTTAAAAAATCAACCCACAAGTTGTGTAACACAGTGGTGTATCATTTAAAATGTAGTCTACATTCATGGTTATAGTGTTGAGTCGGGGTTGATTTCGTATCTTGATGAAAATTCAGGTTGAAAGGGCATTCATCTAGCCTCTAATATAGATAAAATTCGTGTGTTTCAAACGGCACGCTGTGTCTAGACTACTTGTGGGTAAACTACGACTTTATCTGATTGGCCCACTACACGTCAGGGCTCCTAAAGCCAGGTTTCGTGGTGGGCCTTAGTTTAAAAATCAACCCACAAGTGCTGAAACACAGTGGTGTATCATTTGAAAGGTAGTCTACATTCTTGGTTATAGTGTTAAGTCGGGGTTGATTTCGTATCTTGATGAAAATTCAGGTTGAAAGGGCGTTCATCTAACCTCTAATAAAGACAAAATTCGCGTGTTTAAAACGGCACGCTGTGTCTAGACTACTTGTGGGTAAACTACGACTTTATCTGATTGGCCCACTACACGTCAGGTCTCCTAAAGCCAGGTTTCGTGGTGGGCCTTAGTCTGAAAAATCAACCCACAAGTGGTGTAACACAGTGGTGTATCATTTCAAATGTATGTAGTCTACATTCATGGTTATAGTGTTGAGCCGGGGTTGATTTCGTATCTTGATGAAAATTCAGGTTGAAAGGGCGTTCATCTAGCCTCTAATAAAGACAAAATTCGTGTGTTTGAAACGGCACGCTGTGTCTAGACTACTTGTGGGTAAACTACGACTTTATCTGATTGGCCCACTACACGTCAGGGCTCCTAAAGCCAGGTTTCGTGGTGGGCCTTAGTTTGAAAAATCAACCCACAAGTGGTGTAACACAGTGGTGTATCCAGAGGTGGGCCGCAGGGGGGGGGGTAGGGGGGGTTTACCCCCCCCCCCCCACTTTTCAGGGTCGGCGGGTAGCCTACCCCTCCCCCCTAGACAAAAATTTAGGTCGCCTACCCCCTCCCCCCCCCCCTACTCGAAATTTTTGAGAAAATCGGCCTCAAAACCTCGATTTTGAGGCTCATTTTTCAAAATTTTCTGGCTGTAAGAATTTTTTTTCGAAGAAACACGTTTTCTGGGTTAATTTTCTTGGTTAAAACCTGAAAAAACCGGTATATGTGATGTTTATACCATAAAATAGAAGATTTTTTAGCAAAAACAAGCAAAAAACAAGCGTTTTATGCGAAAAATTTTTTTTTCTACCCCCCCCTACCCGACCTTACCCCCCCACTTTTCGGACAGGTCGGGTAAAATGGGATTTTCTGTCGGCTACCCCCCCCACCCCCTGCAAAGTGCCAAAAAACCCGGCCCACCCCTGGGTGTATCATTTAAAAAGTAGTCTACATTCATGGTTATAGTGTTGAGTCGGGGTTGATTTCGTATCTTGATGAAAATTCTGGTTGAAAGGGCGTTCATCTAGCCTCTAATAAAGACAAAATTCGTGTGTTTCAAACGGCACGCTGTGTCTAGACTACATGTCGGTAAACTACGACTTTATCTGATTGGCCCACTACACGTCAGGGCTCCTAAAGCCAGGTTTCGTGGTGGGCCTTAGCTTGGAAAATCAAGCCACAAGTGGTGTAACACAGTGGTGCATCATTTCAAAGGAAGTCTACATTCATGGTTATAGTGTTGAGTCGGGGTTGACTTCGAATCTTGATGAACATTCAGGTTGAAAGGGCGTTCATCTAGCCTCTAATGAAGACAAAATTCGTGTGTTTCAAACGGCACGCTGTGTCTAGACTACTTGTGAGTAAACTACGACTTTATCTGATTTGCCCACTACACGTCAGGGCTCCTAAAGCCAGGTTTCGTGGTGGGCCTTAGTTTGAAAAATCAACCCACAAGTGCTGAAACACAGTGGTGTATCATTTGAAAGGTAGTCTACATTCTTGGTTATAGTGTTAAGTCGGGGTTGATTTCGTATCTTGATGAAAATTCAGGTTGAAAGGGCGTTCATCTAACCTCTAATAAAGACAAAATTCGCGTGTTTAAAACGGCACGCTGTGTCTAGACTACTTGTGGGTAAACTACGACTTTATCTGATTGGCCCACTACACGTCAGGGCTCCTAAAGCCAGGTTTCGTGGTGGGCCTTAGTCTGAAAAATCAACCCACAAGTGGTGTAACACAGTGGTGTATCATTTCAAAGGTATGTAGTCTACATTCATGGTTATAGTGTTGAGTCGGGGTTGATTTCGTATCTTGATGAAAATTCAGGTTGAAAGGGCGTTCATCTAGCCTCTAATAAAGACAAAATTCGTGTGTTTGAAACGGCACGCTGTGTCTAGACTACTTGTGGGTAAACTACGACTTTATCTGATTGGCCCACTACACGTCAGGGCTCCTAAAGCCAGGTTTCGTGGTGGGCCTTAGTTTGAAAAAATCAACCCACAAGTGGTGTAACACAGTGGTGTATCATTTAAAAGGTAGTCTACATTCATGGTTACAGTGTTGAGTCGGGGTTGATTTCGTATCTTGATGAAAATTCTGAAAATTCTGGTTGAAAGGGCGTTCATCTAGCCTCTAATAAAGACAAAATTCGTGTGTTTCAAACGGCACGCTGTGTCTAGACTACATGTCGGTAAACTACGACTTTATCTGATTGGCCCACTACACGTCAGGGCTCCTAAAGCCAGGTTTCGTGGTGGGCCTTAGTTTGGAAAATCAAGCCACAAGTGGTGTAACACAGTGGTGCATCATTTCAAAGGAAGTCTACATTCATGGTTATAGTGTTGAGTCGGGGTTGATTTCGTATCTTGATGAAAATTCAGGTTGAAAGGGCGTTCATCTAACCTCTAATAAAGACAAAATTCGCGTGTTTAAAACGGCACGCTGTGTCTAGACTACTTGTGGGTAAACTACGACTTTATCTGATTGGCCCACTACACGTCAGGTCTCCTAAAGCCAGGTTTCGTGGTGGGCCTTAGTCTGAAAAATCAACCCACAAGTGGTGTAACACAGTGGTGTATCATTTCAAATGTATGTAGTCTACATTCATGGTTATAGTGTTGAGCCGGGGTTGATTTCGTATCTTGATGAAAATTCAGGTTGAAAGGGCGTTCATCTAGCCTCTAATAAAGACAAAATTCGTGTGTTTGAAACGGCACGCTGTGTCTAGACTACTTGTGGGTAAACTACGACTTTATCTGATTGGCCCACTACACGTCAGGGCTCCTGAAGCCAGGTTTCGTGGTGGGCCTTAGTTTGAAAAATCAACCCACAAGTGGTGTAACACAGTGGTGTATCATTTAAAAAGTAGTCTACATTCATGGTTATAGTGTTGAGTCGGGGTTGATTTCGTATCTTGATGAAAATTCTGGTTGAAAGGGCGTTTATCTAGCCTCTAATAAAGACAAAATTCGTGTGTTTCAAACGGCACGCTGTGTCTAGACTACATGTCGGTAAACTACGACTTTATCTGATTGGCCCACTACACGTCAGGGCTCCTAAAGCCAGGTTTCGTGGTGGGCCTTAGCTTGGAAAATCAAGCCACAAGTGGTGTAACACAGTGGTGCATCATTTCAAAGGAAGTCTACATTCATGGTTATAGTGTTGAGTCGGGGTTGACTTCGAATCTTGATGAACATTCAGGTTGAAAGGGCGTTCATCTAGCCTCTAATGAAGACAAAATTCGTGTGTTTCAAACGGCACGCTGTGTCTAGACTACTTGTGAGTAAATTACGACTTTATCTGATTTGCCCACTACACGTCAGGGCTCCTAAAGCCAGGTTTCGTGGTGGGCCTTAGTTTGAAAAATCAACCCACAAGTGCTGAAACACAGTGGTGTATCATTTGAAAGGTAGTCTACATTCTTGGTTATAGTGTTAAGTCGGGGTTGATTTCGTATCTTGATGAAAATTCAGGTTGAAAGGGCGTTCATCTAACCTCTAATAAAGACAAAATTCGCGTGTTTAAAACGGCACGCTGTGTCTAGACTACTTGTGGGTAAACTACGACTTTATCTGATTGGCCCACTACACGTCAGGGCTCCTAAAGCCAGGTTTCGTGGTGGGCCTTAGTCTGAAAAATCAACCCACAAGTGGTGTAACACAGTGGTGTATCATTTCAAAGGTATGTAGTCTACATTCATGGTTATAGTGTTGAGTCGGGGTTGATTTCGTCTCTTGATGAAAATTCAGGTTGAAAGGGCGTTCATCTAGCCTCTAATAAAGACAAAATTCGTGTGTTTGAAACGGCACGCTGTGTCTAGACTACTTGTGGGTAAACTACGACTTTATCTGATTGGCCCACTACACGTCAGGGCTCCTAAAGCCAGGTTTCGTGGTGGGCCTTAGTTTGAAAAAATCAACCCACAAGTGGTGTAACACAGTGGTGTATCATTTAAAAGGTAGTCTACATTCATGGTTACAGTGTTGAGTCGGGGTTGATTTCGTATCTTGATGAAAATTCTGAAAATTCTGGTTGAAAGGGCGTTCATCTAGCCTCTAATAAAGACAAAATTCGTGTGTTTCAAACGGCACGCTGTGTCTAGACTACATGTCGGTAAACTACGACTTTTTCTGATTGGCCCACTACACGTCAGGGCTCCTAAAGCCAGGTTTCGTGGTGGGCCTTAGTTTGGAAAATCAAGCCACAAGTGGTGTAACACAGTGGTGCATCATTTCAAAGGAAGTCTACATTCATGGTTATAGTGTTGAGTCGGGGTTGATTTCGTATCTTGATGAAAATTCAGGTTGAAAGGGCGTTCATCTAACCTCTAATTAAGAAAAAATTCGTGTGTTTAAAACGGCACGCTGTGTCTAGACTACTTGTGGGTAAACTACGACTTTATCTGATTGGCCCACTACACGTCAGGGCTCCTAAAGCCAGGTTTCGTGGTGGGCCTTAGTCTGAAAAATCAACCCACAAGTGGTGTAACACAGTGGTGTATCATTTCAAAGGTATGTAGTCTACATTCATGGTTATAGTGTTGAGTCGGGTTTGATTTCGTATCTTGATGAAAATTCAGGTTGAAAGGGCGTTAATCTAGCCTCTAATAAAGACAAAATTCGTGTGTTTGAAACGGCACGCTGTGTCTAGACTACTTGTGGGTAAACCACGACTTTATCTGATTGGCCCACTACACGTCAGGGCTCCTAAAGCCAGGTTTCGTGGTGGGCCTTAGTTTGAAAAAATCAACCCACAAGTGGTGTAACACAGTGGTGTATCATTTAAAAGGTAGTCTACATTCATGGTTATAGTGTTGAGTCGGGGTTGATTTCGTATCTTGATGAAAATTTAGGTTGAAACGGCGTTCATCTAGCTCCTAATAAAGACAAAATTCGTGTGTTTGAAACGGCACGCTGTGTCTAGACTACTTGTGGGTAAACTACGACTTTATCTGATTGGCCCACTACACATCAGGGCTCCTAGAGCCAGGTTTCGTGGTGGGCCTTAGTTTGAAAAATCAACCCACAATCAATTCTAATCAATCAGTGATCTTATGAAAATATTCTTATTAGATTCTAGTCAAGTTAAACATTTATTTGAATCTTTAAACAATTTCTCAGTTGTTTATCGATTATCAAGAATTTTGAACGAATTTGAGAGTGGTTTAGCGAATCACATTTTAAGTTCACTCGCTCACTAACCATGCAACATGGCTGGCTGACGGCAGGTCTTGGGGTCGAGCTGCAAGTGAAATGCGATTATAGAATTTAATATTAAACTAATAAAAATGTATACCCTTTCGAAAAATCTATAACTGTGGTGTGTTTGAACATTGAAACGCTGTTAAATAAATATTTCTTAGTTTAATTAGTCAAATGTGAAACTAGAGAGATTTAGGAGATGGGCAGTAGCCAACACAATTATGTCGCTCATTTCGAGAAGTTATTGTTCACCAACACGCAGTTCAGGTATAGGGTGTCCCACGTAACTTGCAATATTCTGCGAGGCCACAAAAAATTTTGTGGTGGAGCTATTTTGAAAATTAAAAAAGCAAATGATAGTCCAGTTTGTAAAGTTTTGTTTGCCACCTACCAGAGGTTTTTGTTCTTGAGCATTGTACAAACAGTGCTCAAGTTATGGCTACTTTTCCAGAAGTAGTCATTTCAAGTTTTTGATGTCTCATCGGGGGCTCTAAAAATTGTTCTAGAAACCCAGCCAATACTTCATTGAAAACTCAATATAAGTCTGAAAATAAGTTTGTGTGATCATTATTAATATACGTGTTTTTTTTAATCTGATTGGACATATTTATACGTTGGATAATCGATCGAAACCACGCAGGAGTCATCAAAAGACATAAATATCACAAACAAGACACATTACCGATTTATTCTCAAAACAGTATTTTTAATCAGAAAACTATTTTTTTACATTTAATTACTCGGGAAATGATCTGCTTTCAATATTCTTGACAAGATAAAGTTATTTAAATAGGTTTCAACCGGTACTGTTGATCACCGAGCCCACTGAGATTTCAAAACTGAAAATGACTACTTTTGGTGAATTGAAAATAACTCGATCTGCGTGATATCTATGAACTTCTAGTATGCGGCGAAAAAAACTTTATAAAACGGGCTTTGATTTGCTTTTTTACTTTTTTAAATAGCTCAACCACAACAATTTTGGCGGCCTCGCAGAATATTGCAAGTTACGTGGGACACCCTGTATACTGAAGTTATAAGTTGAGATACAAGTTTAAAATAAGCAGTTTAATATCACTCGGATCCTAGTAACCGTGACTTAAGTTCAGAGACTTTGAAATAATAACATATAAGTCTAAATTGAGCAAGCAGACCTCAGCTTTCAAGGCCGAGTTTTCGGATTTCAGTTTAGAGAGCTCGCCGCGCAACTGTCCGTTCTCGCGACCTCGCACGCACAGCCGCGCGTTGCGTTCCGCGAGCTGAAGTTACATTGACAGCTTAGCTCAGCTCATTGATTCACTAGCCCACTCACTCACTCACTCACTCACTCACTCACTCACTCACTCACTTATTCCATTAAAAAGATAATTTACTTCATCCAACGCATACTCCATCACAAACTGCCAGATAATGGAAAATCGTTCTGTAAACCTTTGTCTGGCACCGTGCCAGTTTGTGGCTGAGTTCTTGGAGTCGGTGCTGCAACTCTTGGTTATTATTATCGTTGTTGTTGTGGTTGTTGTTGTTGTTGTTGTTGTTGTTGTTGTTGTTGTTGTTGTTGTTGTTGTTGTTGTTGTTGTTGTTGTTGTTGTTGTTGTTGTTGTTGTTGTTGTTGTTGTTGTTGTTGTTGTTGTTGTTGTTGTTGTTGTTGTTGTTGTTGTTGTTGTTGTTGTTGTTGTTGCTGGTGGCATCGGCAACTATGTTGTTGTTGTCATCAGTGTTGTTGTTGTTCTCATCATCGTTGTTTTCATCATTGTTGTCATCAGTGTTGTTGTGGTTGTTGTTGTTGTTGTTGTTGATGTTGTTGTTGTTGTTGTTGTTGTTGTTGTTGTTGTTGTTGTTGTTGTTGTTGTTGTTGTTGTTGTTGTTGTTGTTGTTGTTGTTGTTGTTGTTGTTTTTGTTGTTGTTGCTGGTGGCATCGGCAACTATGTTGTTGTTGTCATCAGTGTTGTTGTTGTTCTCATCATCGTTGTTTTCATCGTTGTTGTCATCAGTGTTGTTGTTGTTGTTGTTGTTGTTGTTGTTGTTGTTGTTGTTGTTGTTGTTGTTGTTGTTGTTGTTGTTGTTGTTGTTGTTGTTGTTGTTGTTGTTGTTGTTGTTATTGTTGTTGTTGATGTTATTGTTGTTGTTATTATTGTTGTTGTTGTTTTTGTCGACCAGGTGTTCATCGGCGTCCAGCTGAAACATAATGTAGAAACAAACTGATAAAACAATATTGGTACAGTAATGTAACGGTGAATAAAATGAACGGCACTAACTTCACTCGTGTCGGCCAACAACGAATCATCCGAGGGTTCATTGAAGAAGATCTCTGAATTAGAGTTACATTCATCCAGACTCTCTCATGACAATAAATAAGTTTTTTGTTTCATGTTTGCTTAGCCCCCCCCCCACAAAGTCTAACGCAAGTGCCACAACGTTGTCGCAAATCATGCGACTTAGACCAAATCGAAATGAACAATGTCAAACTACAATTTTTCAGTTTATTTTCTTCATTAATAAAAAGGATGAGGAAAGCCACAAGGAAATGAAAAAGAAAACAGCAGAAAAGATATCATTCGTTTTGTGGTTGAGTCAGAATAAAATGAGAGGTAAACGAACTTTTAACGATTTGTCTTTCGGTGATTCGGAAACGACATGATGGGCAACTGCTGGTTGCATTTTTGGCGCTCTGTAAAAACACCAGACTTACATCAAGCCACTGCTTCTTACTCTTCTAAAAGATCGCGTTTGTTAAAAATACGATTCTGCCATTTAATCGACCGATACAGTCGAATCATACATAAACTATCAGACTGGCTTACATTAGTTCGACTGAAAATTGAGCTGATCTGAAGGTGAAAATCGCTTTAAATATGAATGAATTGTGCTACGAACCAGAATCCAATGTAGCACACATTGATGATGGAACGCATGACCACAATGAGTGATCGACACTTGGTGGATGTCAGTGAGTCGTTCGCGGCAGATGACGCAGTTGGCCGTGATGTACATCTGAACCACACAAAACATAAGCAATCTGTACCATACACCATGCACATGATGTAGATTATCCCAGGCACAATGGCACTTTTTTATTTGTAAACAAATCGTAAGCACCCAGTTGTTTTTAGAAATTCAAATCACTTTTTACTACGTTATAGAATATCTGTGTTTCATGCGAATTCCAATTTTCTCAGTCCTATCAAGAAATGAGCGAGTTTCAATTTTCAGATCGATGCCCCTATCTATGACTGAACTTGAATTGTCTTAGATATAGCCGTCACTACTAATATGATGGATAGCAATGGATTAAACATACAACTTACCTGTTTTTGCTACATTATAAAAATTGCTTCTGTAACCCGTAAATCAGTTAAAAAAGCTTTTGTAACACGTCAATCAGTGAAAAAGTGCTTTTGTAAAACGTCAATCAGTGAAAGTGTTTTTGTAACACGTCAATCAGTGAAAGTGCTCTTGTAACACGTCAATCAGTGAAAGTGTTTTTGTAACACGTCAATCAGTGAAAGTGTTTTTGTAACACGTCAATCAGTGAAAGTGCTCTTGTAACACGTCAATCAGTGAAAGTGCTCTTGTAACACGTCAATCAGTTAAAAATGCTTTTGTAACACGTCAGTCAATACAGTTCTCAGTTTACTTCCAGCCAGTCTGCTGAATTAGGCATGAATTTCTTACGAGACTCCGTAGTATTCTTATCAATTGTGAACGCTGAAAGTAACAATCATAGTGTCTCCTTGAGAAAACTTATGGCACGATGCATAGTTACATACAGAACAATCCGAATGCCCGCAAGTATATTCATTCTTTTATTTATTCATCTAATTCAGAAGTGATAATTTTTCACATCCAATTTATAAATGATAAAATATACGTCAATGCCCCCAAATTGAATTTTATAAATATAACATAAAACGAGTAAACGTGTGATTCAGAGTATGCAGTGTAATAATTTAAGTATGCTGCTATTGTAATAGATCATTTTGATGACACTCGCACCTGGTACTATTTATATGTTGATCACAATCATCAGAGGTGGGCCGCTGGGGGGGTAGGGGGGTTACCCCTCACTTTTCAGGGTCGGCGGGTAATAGCCCCCCCTAGAAAATTTTTTAGGTCGCCTACCCCCTCCCCTCCCTACTCGAAAATTTTGAGAAAATCGGCCTCAAAACCTCGATTTTGAGGCTCATTTTTCAAAAAATTTTGGCTGTGAAAATTTTTTTTCGAACAAACACGTTTTCTGGGTCAATTTTTTTGGTTAAAACCTGAAAAAAACGGTACATGTGATGTTTATACCTTATAATAGAAATTTTTTTTAGCAAAAACAAGCAAAAAACAAGGCATTTTTGCGAAAAAAAATTTTCTACCCCCCCCCCCTACCCGACCTTATTCCCCCCCCCACTTTTCGGGGTGGGGGGGGGGGGTAAACTGAGATTTTAAAATTCTACCCCCCACCCCTGCAAAACGCCAAAAAACCCGGCCCACCCCTGACAATCATAATATCATTTTGATGACACTCGCACCTGGTACTATTTATATGTTGATCACAATCATAATATTATTCTAAAATCGTATTTCAATAAATATCGCTGTCAATATCACCTGAACAATGGAATCCAATTTATCACGTTCTGGCATTTCAGCTTGCAATTGTTCAGGTCAGGTCAATACATCTCATTCAATCATATACCATCAAATCAAAGATAATCTCAGTTTCCCTCAACTATTTTTCTTACTCAAAATCTCAATGGGGAAAACTGTAAGAAACTATGAAAGCATTTGGAGTATGAAAACAAAATTTTACATTTTCGCTGTACAGTTTGAATAAAAAACCATTACATCACCACAACAGGATTGAAAGTTTAAAACTAAGTATAATGAATATACATATGTAATTGTGTGATCATTGCAAATACCAATACGTTGTCGCATTGCATCTGCATCTGGATGTCATGTTAAGTACAAGGATTAGGCTCAGGCATGACATGATCCATAACAAAACTATACATTCTGTATTATGTGTTGTCCAACAAAAAATATATTTGCATTCTTCTTTGTTTAGCTTCTGGTATGAATCAGGCTGACTGCCAAGCACATAAGAACTGTGAAATCAATATCAAACAAGTGGCTAACACAGTGCAAAAAAAATTCTGAATTACCATTAGCTTTCATCAAACAGTCAAAAAGGGAGAAAATGAATATAATACAGTGGCACGGACAGATAACAAGATCGACCAAAAGTTGGAAAGGCTGAGTGAATAAAAAGTCGTTGAGTAATACGATATTAGGAAGAAGAAAGCTGCAACAGGATTGGTAAAGGCCACGATAGTTTTAAAACAACATGCACATAGAATACTGCCGTATAAATGATTTGATAATATAATCTGAAACTATATCATTCTCGATCTCGATTGAATGAGAGACACTTTTGAGAGGTCGCCACTTTTTTCAACTCAGAATTAGCTTTTTAGAAATGATTGTGCAGACAAATACCATCAGATATGTTGACGCCTTTGTTTTGTCTGCGAAAAATCGACTCAAATTGGTGAGAGAAATGTCACGCCTTCAAAATCAGTCTCGAAATCAATGGATAATGCCATTAAAATATTATAATAATTCGTATTTTCCATCTGGAATAAACTGATAAATAGAAGCTGGTGGAAAGGAGCAAAAAAGAAATACGCTAAAGATAAGAGAGAAACACCCAGAGCAAAGGTAAGAACTGACACCACAATGAGAATATAGCCTGTGAACAGATGAGGTTCTGTAGAATAACCACGATAATGATGGCAACAAATAAAGAATTTAGTGGCAATAAATAAAGAACTTAGAAGAACATGGCAAAAAAGGGAAGTGGATCACAGATGAATACTTGATTTGTTGGTTTCATATGCGACCATTTTGCACTTGAAACGGAAGGAAGGAAGAAAGATCTGGTAGCTGATTGCAGTCGCATAAAACAAGGACAGACATCAAACGGGAGCGGATACCTGGAACATATGAAAGCTAGTCAGGGTAATAGTTTAATGATTGCCGATTCAGACAATTATTCAGTGTCTCACTCACTCACTCACTCACTCAATCTCACTCACTCGCTCACTCCCTCATTCATTCACTCATTAACTCACTAACTCATTTGCCACTCATTAACTCATTCACTCACTCACTCATTCACATTCACTCACATGTTCCTCATTGAGCAGTGCCTCGGCATCACTCGATTCACTGGTGTATTTGGCGGTCATGCGACTCGGTTTGCACGAAACGGCAGTCGACAGAGAATCGGTGGCACCGCCAGCTGGACCAACCAGTGAGGCGACGGCTGATGAAAGACGACTGAAACATACTGTATATGTTAATTTTGGTTGACAATATAGAAGAAGTAACAAACAATATGTCACAACGACAACACCACCAGATATTTTCTTTATAAAGAAAGTCTATTTATAACTTTAGTAATCGCAATCGAATTCATATTGTTCTAGGTTATATAGATAGATACATCTGAAAATAACAACAACAACAACCACAATACTACAACAACGTCAACAACAACAACAACAACCACAATACTACAACAACATCATCAACAACAACAACAACAATGGATGCCCAACCTGACAAAGCTGACGCTCGGCAATCGATTGCGATGAGGTTGGTTCGGCTGTTCATCAAGCCCGCGGTAAAGATTCACTGGCCACGAATTGGTCTGCAAATTCGGTAATTTGAAACGTAAATCGACTCAACCAGTCACTGAATTCGTGGCACTTCAATCAATGGGCGAGTCATTGAACAACTCGACTAACGAGCAGGTCAATCAGTGCGAGTCAACAAACTATTACACCGAAACACAAAGAACATGAAATAAATTATATAAAGCTAACCTGCAACATTCGGTCATGCTGTATAAAATCGCGAGTCCTCAATTGCTCTGCGGTTGGCTTGCTAAAACGCAAAAAAATATTGAGAACGTCGCAAAAACAATGAGTCAGGGTCAATAAATAAGATTAGTTCGTTGCAATCACGGAACGAAATGAATGAGCAGACAAGTTATTCGTGTAACTTAAACGAACACTTGTAGTAAACCAAACCTAAACAAGTGAACCAAACCTAAACCTGCGGATAATTAGTACTTGCACGTTTTCTTGTATTCAATGAAGCAAAAGTACAGTGCGAGTCATACCGGTGTAAAAATCTGTGAATCTGAATCACTGTGTTTGCAGATACAAAACTACGTTGAGCTAAGACTTCTGCCGGAACCATCTAAACTGACCGCCAGAACTTGAGCATGAGACTGCTTGATACGACGGACACGGAGGACATGGCCATCGCTGCTGCTGCCATCCACGGCTGGATCGAAAAGCCAAGAGGACGAAACAGGCCTGAATAAAACAAAAATATAACGTTAAACAAACTTAACACACCTGAATAATATAAAACGGTGGACGGGAATGTCAGCTTATTTTACCCGACATTAAAGCTACAACTTATCTACTGAACTGCTACTATTTATTTAGCACGGGTACCAGGTTTTATTCAGGTTCATTTCCATAACAGCAAAGATAAACTCACAGAGTGAAACAGCCGAAGACCTCCAAAGCACACCCATTTACCTCAGTTTCTAAAGGAAGAGAAAAATATTTTGTTGTTAAAAGTTAGGTAAGTAGGGAAAATGGGACCAACCAGCGGCGAGTGGAATCCCGATCAGATTGTAAACACAAGCGAACACAAAGTTGAGTCGAATGCGTTTGGTTGTGTGGCGGGACAACTCGATCGCGGCCACAACGTCCAGCAAATTGTTCTGCAATTAATTTTTTTTTAATGTTTGGTTGTTTTATTTGGATCAAGACTTCGCCGGTTGCCAATCACGAACGGTGCTGGCCATAAGGCATTTCATGCAACCAAGTTCCAAGTCCATCGGCTGTTCAAGGCATATTCTTTAATGACCATCAGCCAAGCCAGTTGGTCACACTTCTGTTTGACTGCCTTAAGGCTTTTTGGTGGTACCGTAAAACATCCCTAACACCACCGGATAGTTACAAATTGAAAATATTCTTACCATTACTTTGACACCAACATAATAATGATTAAAAATAATCATTGATCACCAACACACCACGAATGTGACGATTTTCATTTGACGAATCCACCTAATTTTGATCGAATCCGAAAAATTTTATCGTTATTCAACATTTAGTTTATAAGAATGCAATCAATCAGCAATTTGTTAACCAACATTAACGAGTACAATGCCAGCACTCTCGATGGCCACGTCACTGCCACTCGCAATCGCCACTCCCACATCGGCCGTGGCCAGTGCCGGACTGTCGTTCACACCGTCACCAACCATCGCTATCTGAATCAGTGAGTGAGTGTGTGGGTGAGTGAGTGAGTGTGTGGGTGAGTGAGTGAGTGTGTGGGTGAGTGAGTGAGTGTGTGGGTGAGTGGGTGGGTGATGAGTAAATGCGTGAGTGAGTGGGTGGGTGAGTGGGTGGGTGAGTGAGTGGGTGGGTGATGAGTGTGTGATGAATGAGTGAGTGAGTGAGTGGGTGGGTGAGTGGGTGGGTGAGTGAGTGAGTGAGTGAGTGGGTGGGTGAGTGGGTGGGTGAGTGAGTGAGTGGGTGGGTGATGAGTGTGTGATGAATGAGTGAGTGAATGAGTGGGTGGGTGAGTGGGTGAGTGAGTGAGTGGGTGGGTGATGAGTGTGTGATGAATGAGTGAGTGAGTGAGTGGGTGGGTGAGTGAGTGAGTGAGCGGGTGGGTGAGTGAGTGAGTGATGAATGAGTGAGTGAATGAGTGGGTGGGTGAGTGGGTGAGTGAGTGAGTGGGTGGGTGATGAGTGTGTGATGAATGAGTGAGTGAATGAGTGGGTGGGTGAGTGGGTGAGTGAGTGAGTGGGTGGGTGATGAGTGTGTGATGAATGAGTGAGTGATTGGGTGAGTGAGTGGGTGAGTGGGTGGGTGAGTGAGTGAGTGGGTGGGTGATGAGTGTGTGATGAATGAGTGAGTGAGTGAGTGGGTGGGTGAGTGAGTGAGTGAGCGGGTGGGTGAGTGAGTGAGTGGGTGGGTGAGTGAGTGAGTGAGTGAGTGGGTGGGTGATGAGTGAGTGAGTGAGAGTGAGTGAGTGAGTGAGTGAGTGAGTGAGTGAGTGAGTGAGTGAGTGAGTGAGTGAGTGAGTGGGTGATGAGTGAATGTGTGAGTGGGTGGGTGATGAGTGAATGAGTGAGTGGGTGGGTGATAAGTGAATGAGTGAGTGAGTGGGTGAGTGTGAGAGTGAGTGAATGAGTAGGTGAGTGAATGAGTGGGTGAGTGAGAGTGAGTGGATGATGAGTGAGTGAGTGAGTGTGAGAGTGAGTGTGAGAGTGAGTGAGTGGGTGAGTGAATGAGTGGGGAATGAGTGAGTGGGTGATGAGTGAGTGAGTGAGTGTGAGAGTGAGTGTGAGAGTGAGTGAGTGGGTGAGTGAATGAGTGGGGAATGAGTGAGTGGGTGATGAGTGAGTGAGTGAGAGGGCGATGAGTGAGTGAGTGAGTGCCTGAGTGAGTGAGTGAGAGTAGTGAGGAAGATAAGTAAGAGTGAGTGAGTTGGGTGAGTGAGTGAGTGGCTGAGTGAGTGAGTGAGTGAGAGTAGTGAGGAAGACTAAGTGAGTGAGTGAGTGAGTGTGAACGGGAAGGATTTAGCGAGTGAATGAGGGGGTGAAAAATGACATGGGTGAACGAAATTGTCGGGAAGCTGATCGAAATAACCAAAAAGACGGTAAAATAAATCATTGATAAAAGCACAAGAAAACACTGCACCAACACACGGTTTATTGCCCCGCATCAGCGGTATCTTCTGCAACTGCTCGATCTTGGCCTGCTTGTGGTTGGGCAGCACCTCGGCAAAAACCGTTGGAATACCAACCTAAACGTACATCAAATAAAGCTCTATCACTCACTCACTCACTCACTCTTTTACTCACACACTCACTAATCACGCAAGAAATAAAACCCGAGACCGAGTTATCAATTTTTTACCAAAAAACGAGTACTAATCAGTTTAGTGAAATGGCGAAACAGCAGTTACAAATATATCAGCAACATTTAACCTTTTTATCAGTCAATACCAACGGGTCATATACCATCCCAGCCCGATTGGATTATACCGGAAATTAGCTTAACGGTTGATGCCGAATACACAATCAGACAGTAACCTTCTTTGCGACGGCCTGTGCCGTCTGTGCGTTATCACCGGTGAGCAGCACCACGTCGAGTCCCCGCCTCTGCAGAGTGTACACGGCCAACGATGCCTCGGGTTTGACATCATCCGATACACATACGATGCACACCGGGTGGTCTGAAATTACATTAACAGTTACTGTAATCATGATAAGACAAACGATAATCATATTTCGGCGTACCAGTTATGCCCGACTCTCGAGTTTCAATAAACAATATTCCAGATGATATCGTCCCTTTTGAAAACAAGTCAATCAGCTTTGTCTACTACTGATGTGCACTCAAAATACCATTCATGAACGAATTTCCGCACCTTAAAACGTCAGACTGCCATCCTCTTCGTTTTCTCCCACCAGGTTACTTACCAAAACTCAACGTTTTTTAATCTGCCACCCGACAATTTTGCTGTAACTGGATATCGTCGTAGTAATAGGAATAATAATCCATATTCAGTCTTCATTCCTACATATAAACGCACTAATTTATCTCGTTCACCGTTCATTGTAACAGCTATCACATATAATTTATTACCAAACTCTTGTCTATCACTCAGTAAAATTAGTTTCAAAACATTTCTCAACAAAACAAATATTTTCAATGATATAATACATCAACTCCACCGTCATAATATTCCTGAAAAATCTCATATTACCAAAATTCTTGATTTATAATGTTATTGATTTCTTGCAGATTCATGATCATACAATACCTTTGTCATGTGTACTCATGCTTTTGTATGTCCTGGGCCTGGCCCTAATGAAATGAAAATGAAAATGCTGTTGTTTTATTTGCTGTACACACCGAGGAATACATTCATCAGACAAAAATGAATACCTGACAGGATTAGTGATACAAAAAGACAATATAAAAAGGGTACTAACCGTCAATGGCGACGAGCACGGCAATGTTTCCCATGGTCTGCAGCCGAGTCAACTCAGCGACCACGTCATCGTCGACGGGCACACCCACTCGCTCCATCCAAACAACGTTGCCGATACACACCCGGTAGTCACCGCTGATTGACGCTACAACATTACACACAAAAAGTTTATTTTACTCGGTTTTAAATCGAATGTATAGGGCAATCAAAATGACCAACAATTTCATATATTTGAAGACATTTCAGGCATTCCGTCATTTTCGGGTTGCGCTACATAGAAATGCAAATTCAATAAGATATGAAGTAACCAACGCGTGTATTTATCGTTTTGCTTCACGTTAACGCTGCAGATGGTCACGTTCGTCCGCTCCATAATTTGCCGGTTTTCGATGTCCTGAAAACCGGCTCAGAAGAATTTATCGCCGACTATAAGGTCACCTGTGTAGTCTAGTGCATAGGGCAGCAGCCTCAGAAACTGGTGGTCTCAAGTTCGAAACCTGCCTTGAGACATAGACGCGTTGCTCTTGGGTTTCTGCCATTGCCCGTCAGCTTATTCAACCTTTCTGACCACTACGAAAACAACATTCTGATATGGTATTAGTGTGGCTTGACGGCTTCAGAAATACAGAAATCACAGTGAATATGTGATAATATTCAGACGAACATCAGTGAGACTGTCATCAATGATGCACTCAATCTCGGACACCCGACACATGACACCCAGACCCGCCGAGGCATGGAACTTGCGCAGTTGACCCTGACGAGTCGTGTTCAGTGCCTAAAACAACGGGTTTAAAATTAGTGCTTCGTTGATTTACACTAATTTTTTAAACCCCTTCTAATATGATGTTTGTTAGAATGGAAGTGGAAGCAACGTTCGAAGGTACACTTTGTCGGCTTGATTCGTTATGTATTCAATGGCGAACGAGGATGCCAAGTGGATCAGCAATTCTTCATTCTTGAATAATTCAAAAGAGCATTCGAATTTCAAAGCTGTGGGTAAAATATAACAAATATTCGTCATTCACTTTCTTGGAAAGAGCATTGAATCGTGTTACAGTAATTTATTTTCCAATATCTCTCAACAGATTTTCTCCTATAATTTGAAATTGTAATACGTTTTCCATTAACCCGTTATTTTTCTTCTGCACAATGCGTAATGACTTCTAACCTGTTAGTCATTTTAGTGCTCTCTCTGTCATCTTTGAAAGAAATAAAAAGATTTGATTTTATAGGTTGAACCAACTTTTCGTACGAATGCGGTAACGGCAGCAGCGATGGGATGTTCGCTGGCTGACTCGGCCGTGCCAATGATGGCCAGTAGACGGGTAAGGCAAAACACCTTCTGCAATATTAACAACGACATGCCGTACTCTCAAAGCTCAAATAAAACCTGGATGAGAGAACTGAAAAAAAGTTCGGCAGAAGTTTTCTGTACACTGAAACTTATGTATGAACAATTTTCTTGGTAATTTTTTTATTTCTCTCTAAGAGATTTTGGTTGAAAAGGTGAAGGAGAAATTATCCACAAAACGATTGTCAGCCATAAATATATAGGCGATGTGAAACGTGAAATGTTTTGACACGCTCAGTGGCTGTCGTTTAGCACGTAAATCCAACACAGAATTGTCTTGAAAAAAATATTGACATAAAAACGAGGTTTTTTTTATATTGTTGTTAAATTATGGTCATTTTCAGGCACAAACAATGTTTCATGAGCTGTGAGATCAATTGGTTGCTGGAATTGTTGTACATTTGATATTGAGGGTGCGTGGTGATGGTGGGTTGCGTTGGGTTAATTATGCGGTTTGGAAAAAATGGGCCGATTTTTTTAAGTCAATCCAAGCTTGAAAACCTTCGAGAAAACTGGCGCCCATTCAAATGCAGTGTCTCAACCAAATGAGAATGCTTTATTAATAAGACAGGCACCTGTGAAACGAGAAGATGAATGGATGTGACCGAGGGTTTGCCCACCGTGATCGTGCCCGTCTTGTCAAACACAACCGTTGTCACCTGCAACAACACAATTACTTGATCAGGCAAAACACTTACTTGATCAGGCAAAACAATTACTTGATCAGGCAAAACAAATACTTGATCCGGTAAAACACTTACTTGATCATCACAAAATTACTACTTGATCAACAGCGTTGCCAGTCCACTTTCTGGCATCAATCACAGTTCACACACTCACTTGAACATACAAGATAACTTGCAAGAAAATCGATTTTTGCACATTTCGGTCAGTCTATTTAAAAAAAAGTAAAAAAATCGGGTTTCTTGTATTTTTTTGGGTTATCTGGATGAAAAATCATGAATAATTGGTGAATGGATCCGTATGTTTCTGGTTAGTATGTATAACGTTACAACAAATGATACAAAAAAATTTACATTAATAACCCATTTCAAAAAATGAAACAAGAAAAACAAGATAAAACAAGGTAAAAAACAACTGTTCTCAACGTTTTATTTGACATGAACTGATTTTGGTAATTTTACAATATATTTTTTCAAACCCATCGCTCACTCACTTACCTTGTGTGCCGTCTCTAAATGTTGTCCACCTTTGATGAGTATGCCATTGAGAGCACCCACGCCAGTGCCAACCATCACCGCAGTGGGAGTGGCCAGACCAAGGGCACATGGACACGCGATTGCCAATACTGAGATGAGGGATTGAATGTGAGTGAACAATGAGAGAGCAAGTGATCGAATGTGAGTGAACAATGAGAGAGCAAGTGATTGAATGTGAGTGAACAATGAGAGAGCAAGTGATTGAATGTGAGTGAACAATGAGAGAGCAAGTGATTGAATGTGAGTGAATGAGAGAGCAAGTGATTGAATGTGAGTGAATGAGAGAGCAAGTGATTGAATGTGAGTGAACAATGAGAGAGCAAGTGATTGAATGTGAGTGAACAATGAGAGAGCAAGTGATTGAATGTGAGTGAATGAGAGAGCAAGTGATTGAATGTGAGTGAATGAGAGAGCAAGTGATTGAATGTGAGTGAATGAGAGAGCAAGTGATCGAATGTGAGTGAACAATGAGAGAGCAAGTGATTGAATGTGAGTGAACAATGAGAGAGCAAGTGATTGAATGTGAGTGAATGAGAGAGCAAGTGATTGAATGTGAGTGAATGAGAGAGCAAGTGATTGAATGTGAGTGAATGAGAGAGCAAGTGATCGAATGTGAGTGAACAATGAGAGAGCAAGTGATTGAATGTGAGTGAACAATGAGAGAGCAAGTGATTGAATGTGAGTGAATGAGAGAGCAAGTGATTGAATGTGAGTGAATGAGAGAGCAAGTGATTGAATGTGAGTGAACAATGAAAGAGAGCAAGTGATTGAATGTGAGTGAACAATGAAAGAGAGCAAGTGATTGAATGTGAGTGAACAATGAAAGAGAGCAAGTGATTGAATGTGAGTGAACAATGAAAGAGAGCAAGTGATTGAATGTGAGTGAATGAGAGAGCAAGTGATTGAATGTAAGTGAATGAATGAGCAAGTGATTGAATGTGAGTGAATGAGTGAGCAAGTGATTGAATGTGAGTGAGCAAGTATGTGATTGAATGTGAGTGAATGAGTGAGCAAGTAAGTGATTGAATGTAAGTGAATGAGTGATCAAGTAAGTGATTGAATGTGAGTGAATGAGTGAGCAAGTATGTGATTGAATATGAGTGAATGAGTGAGCAAGTAAGTGATTGAATGTGAGATAATGATTGAGCAAGTAAGTGATTGAATGCGAGTGAATGAGCGAGAAAATAAGTGATTGGCTGAGTGAGTTGGTTGGTTGGGTAGGCCCTCAATTCACAACAATGGTGAACCACATATGGTGAAGAATAATGGTGCTTGGCATTTTGTTCTGCTCACACCAGGATACGGACCGCCACTCCAGCCTCAGAGTTGGCTAACCAAACGATGTTCCCGATTATCAGTGGCAATCGTATGTGTGCGTACCGGGCTATATCGTGTGTGTCTTCACTCGTACACTGACCGCCACCACCTAATCTAGCAGCCAAGAGTCAAACCCGGCACCTGGCGATCAAAGTCCAACACTCAACCAACTAAGCTAGACGATCGGTTTGATGAGTGATCGACAAGCGTACGTGGTTCATTGAGCGTGAGTGAGTGAATGAGTGAGCAAGTGTTTGAATTATGATTTAGTTGGTTTAAGTTGGTTTGAACAATGATTGAGTTAGGAGCTTCAGTGCGAATGATTATGTGAGTGAGCGAGCAAGCGTGAGTGGGCGAGTGGTTCACTGAGCGCGAGTGAGCGAATGAATGAGCACGAGTATAAGTTGGTGAGTGAGCACGTTAACACGACTGCACGTACTCACCGGTTATGGCAGCTTCGAAGGCGAACTTGAACACGCCCTCATCGTGCCCCATAAACATGTACGGGTGATTGGGGTCTTTGCTCTGCTCGACGACATGTTCGGCGTAGTGCTGGTGGTCGAGGGCTGGCAGACCTGAAACACAATCATTTAATATCATTACATATTTACTAGTACAATTGAATTCATCATGTACGTGTGTCTGACTCATGTGAAAAAAACATAAAGAAGTAGGATCCATAAAATATAAATGGTCCAGTTTCAGAACCCAGCCGTTTCGATGGAAACAAGTGGCTGATGACAAAAATATTACGTTTGATTGACACAAAACTATTGTGCGAGAAGAGAATGATCTTCAGATGTGATAAAAAGGTGATGAATAAAACAAAAACAATAATGATAACAATGTTTATTCAAATTAAAAAGAAATATAACAAAGTTACCAAGTCAGGTTACTCCTAACCGAACAGCCGAACTATAAACACTCCAGTTTCTTCATGGTAAAATCATTATATTATCGCAAACAAAAAATTACACGGATTTATAAAAAAGATATGATTCCGAGTTGATAGTTGTATTAACCATATTAATTTATTGTCGTCTTTATAACACGAGTCTGATTCTCCCACAACTTACAGTTCAAATTCAAAAAAAACATCGGAAGATCATAATCAAGTGTAAGTTGAATTGTCAATGTTAAAGGTTGATGGCACTTGGCAGTCTAACTTTTCTAAATTTATTTTTAAAATGAAGTTTAGGATATTTTTTTCAAAATACATTTCTATATTAATGTATTGATCGTACCTTTAACATAACCGACGATCACCCAAACGACGAGTGTCAACGCCGATATGCCGACCACAACCGGGATGAAGTAGCCGGCGATCCGGTCCGCCGTCTGTTGGATGGGCGCCTTCAACACACATAAATAAATTGTCTTAAGTCAAAAAAATAATGATGGATAAGTGAAGAAAGCAGAGCAGCCGCATTTAAATGCAAGCCAGATTTCTGGCTCAATCCCGCGAGTTAGGGCTGACCAAAAAATATTTGGGTAGTTTTCCAATACACTCGCCCTGTTGCACTCTACGGGTCGTCTACACATTTTCTCTCTCCAACTCTAGTCGTGTATGAAACATCAGCTCCTCACTGTATGATCTGTCAGCTAATTCACAGCGCGATAAATTTGATGTGGGAAAAATTTGCACACAGTCTAAAAAATTCTCCCTGAGGTCATTAGAGTGTTGATCTCCGTGATGATTTACAGTTTGATGCTTGCTCTCAGCCAGTGTCTGTTATTGTGCTTTCAGTAACCAATAAACAAACAAATAAATAAAACGTTGTTGTGCTTTTACGAACGAATCAACATATTAACAAACAAATAAATAGAACATTCAATTATGCAGATGCATATAGTAACCTTACTAGTCTGTGCCTGTTCAACCAGTCTCACGATCTGTGCCAACGTGCTCTCATCACCCACATGGGTTGCCCGAATCAGCAGCGTACCATTCACGTTCACCGATCCACCGATTACCAACGAGTCAACCTGCTTCGATACCGGCATCGCCTCACCTAAGGGTAAAGTAAAAGCGTCATTAAACTATAAAACATTTCATCGAAGAAAAGTTCCCAGGAACAAAATAAAAGTTTTCATTTAAATGCCTTTTTTACTTCCCTATTTACTCTGAAAATACCATAACAAATATAGTGGATTATGATATAAACCTTAACAAAAAGATCTACAGGATTTCATATACAGACTTCTGCAGAGAAATGGTGTTCTAGATCTGTTTGTTTGTGTGTGACGTGTCACCTGTCCATCGAGTCAGTAGCTCACTCCTATTCGATCGATCAATCATTCAATCAGTCAAGCGTTTTTACTGAAAACCACTTAATTACTGAAGCTATGCAACGCCACTGTAATACCAGCTGAAAAACGCCTTAAAACGATAGCCACCAGGACCAGACATGTATGAATGCAGTTCAGGTTTCACGATACATATGAATTTTGAGCTGATAAACAAAGTGGTGATTCGTACTCTCTTTTCGCTTCTAAGTAAAGATAAATTTACGATACGTTAATATATATCATCCGTTAATATATATCATCCACCTACACGTGTTATTCGATTCTTGTCTTGTGCATTGTGCATCTCAAGAATAAATGACTTATTATTTTGTTGGCTCCTCTGTCTTCATTAAGTATTCCATTTTCGTCTGCGGGTTCGTAGATTGGTGAAAAACTTGACAGCGGATACGCGAAAACGAATGAATGTAACCGGTAATGAAGGACTCATCGGTCGTACTACGTCCGTCGATCACTCGTCCATCACACGGCATTCGGGCACCCGGCAACACCTGCATTTATAGATTTCATTTCATCAATTATTAATTGATTAATGATAAATTACTGAAATTTTTATTTCCTTCCTATCTCTTTATTTTCAAAACTACAACATAAAAAGTTGTCTATGAAAACTACAACCTAAAAAGTTGCCTATGTACCTAAAGTTATTTCTTTTGCGCAATAATTTCGTTTAACATCTTAAATCTTTAACTATAGGGCATGAGCGCATGACTAAAACTTTATCACAGTAATAATAATCTCATCAACAGTAAAAATGGTATTAACAAAAAACATTTCTGTTACCTACGTAACTATAGAATATCATCTTGACGATACGGTTGTATAGAACGACACCGAACTCAACCATCATAGACGTTAAAAATCGTCAACCGTAACCTCATACCATCCAACCTTGAGTACATCAGCGCGCTGTACCAGCTGAATATCGATCTGACGTTCACCGAGCACACGACCAGCCGTGTCGTAGTAGACCAGGATGGCCTCCTTGCACTGCAGGGACATCAGCCGCGACAGAGCCTCCGACGTTTTACCCTCAAATAAAATTATATATTACATTCAGTTATCAAAATCGAAGTTGAACAAAAACTTGTTATTGCATTGCAATTAGAATTAACAAATAATAACCGAGAGATCACCAAAAACTTTGTTTGAATATGCATGTTTCTCCAACTGCAAGAAATCCTAGATTCAAACACAGGTGGTGCTTGCCAAAGGTTTATCATGCAATCCAATTCCATTCCATGTCACTTATCATCGGAGGTAAATTAATTTTTTTACAAAAAAATATCAACGCAAGTCAGAGGCATATTCTTTAACCATCATCAGCCTTTAGGTCACAATTCTTTAACAGCCATCCCGTCAGTATTTTTGTCTACGGCACCGGGTTCCGAACCTCTATGCTGTCGGCCAGGCGGTTTTAGAGTCAAGTTTTCAACCGATCAACGAACCCGCAGACGAAAATGAAAAACTTTAAGAAGAATGAGGAGTCAACAAAATAATGAGTCCTATATTCTTGTTCTTGAGATGCACCTGAGAATCGAATGAAACGTGCAGCGATGATAACTAAATCTATCATGATTTTATCGTTAAAATAAGATATAGTTGCCATAGAGACAAAATACAATCGCCACATTTTATATCAGCTCAAAATTTCTATGTATCGTGAAACCTGAACTGGTGGCTATCGTTTTAAGGCGTTTTTCACGTTTGCCTTCTGGCCATTACGAACACTTGATTCCTATTACATTATGGTATTACAGTGCCGTGCCGTTGCATAACTTCAGTAATAAAGCGGTTCCCAGTAAAAACGCTTGACTGATTGAATCATTGATCGATCGAGCGGGAGTGACCCACTGACTCGATGGTCACAGATGATGGACCAAGTATAAATTAACTGTTCGCTGCGTGATGATTGACTCGATAGCGAGTGTGAATCACTGAGTCTTTGGGAAATTTTAAAGTTTTACCTCGTCACGTTTTTTGTTTGTACAGTTGAAACATCAGGTTTCGCAAGCCGCATTCAGGATTCTGTTATGCGACAGTAGTTAATATATTTTAAGGACATTTTCTACGGACTAATAGATAGAGAAAGGACATATTATCACATTATACTTATCACATCACTAAATTTGTTATCAGCTCAAAACTCACATGTATCATGAAACCTGAGCTATATTCATACATCTCGGTGGCTATTGTTTAAGGCGTTTTTTCACGTTTGCCTTTCTGGCCACCACAAACACCCGATTTCTATTACAAAATGGTATTACAGTGCCGTTGCATAGGTTCAGCAATAAAGCGGTTGCCAGTAAAACGGCTTGACTGACTTGACTGATTGAATGGTGGATCGATGGAGTAGGAGTGACCACGGACTCGATGAATAGACGACAAGTGATGGACCAAGTATAAATTAACTATTCGCTGCGTGATTCGATAGCGGGTGTGTGAATCACCGAGTCTTTGGGAAATTTGTGCCGGTGCAGTTATGACAAATGAGAGTAAAAGAGGTTACCTTAGCGACGTGTTCCATCCACCTGCCCAACGCAATGAACACGATCAGCATCGGTGGTACGTCGAAGAAGGTCTTGGGAGAGGCTGGCCACTGCAGACACATCGCTGCCACGAGCACCGATACCTAAAAACAATAACACACTTTGAACACTGGGGGACGAGCGAATCCTCCAAAGGGAGGGGAATATTTCTGAAGAGGGGGTAATTGGCAAAAATTAGGCCATTTAACCTACACCTTAAGGAACAAACTATACTTTTTGAAATCGCCAAAGAGGGGGGACTTCCACTTTTCCCTCTCCTTCTCGTCAAACAAAAATAATCTCACAAATAACCTCGGTATCTCTATTCTTATACTTGTGGCTCAAATAGGCATAAAGTTGGCATTTTCATGCCACCAGGCGTAGTGTGCAGTTAATGAAGGAAACATAGGGGCAGTACTTTTATTGCATTCTGGCACATTTAGATGGCACATTTAGATGACACATTTAGATGGCACATTTAGATGGCACATTTAGATGGCACATTTAGATGGCACATTTAGATGGCACATTTAGATGGCACATTTAGGTGGCACATTTAGATGGCACATTTAGATGGCACATTTAGATGGCATATTTAGATGGCATATTTAGATGGCACATTTAGATGGCACATTTAGATGGCACATTTAGATGGCACATTTAGATGGCACATTTAGATGGCACATTTAGGTGGCACATTTAGATGGCACATTTAGATGGCACATTTAGATGGCATATTTAGATGGCATATTTAGATGGCACATTTAGATGGCATATTTAGATGGCACATTTAGATGGCACATTTAGATGGCACATTTAGATGGCACATTTAGATGGCACATTTAGATGGCACATTTAGATGGCACATTTAGGTGGCACATTTAGATGGCACATTTAGATGGCACATTTAGATGGCATATTTAGATGGCATATTTAGATGGCAAATTTAGATGGCACAGGCGGTGGCGGACGAGCTAATCCTCCAAAGGGAGGGGAAGTTCGTCAAAGAGGGGGATTGGCAATTTTCAGCTATTTTACGTACACCTCAAGGAACAAAAAACTCTACGTTCTCGTTCTACTCTTTGAAAACACAAAAGGGCGATGGTATGTGACTAAGCGAGTAAATGTAAGCGATGGTTGTGGCAAGTACGATGAGTACATGCATGGTATGTGACTAACCGAGTAAATGTAAGCGATGGTTGTGGCCAGTACGATGAGTACATGCATGGTACGTGACTAACCGAGTAAATGTAAGCGATGGTTGTGGCAAGTACGATGATTACATGCATGGTATGTGACTAACCGAGTAAATGTAAGCGATGGTTGTGGCAAGTACGATGATTACATGCATGGTATGTGACTAACCGAGTAAATGTAAGCGATGGTTGTGGCAAGTACGATGAGTACATGCATGGTATGTGACTAACCGAGTAAATGTAAGCGATGGTTGTGGCAAGTACGATGATTACATGCATGGTATGTGACTAACCGAGTAAACGTAAGCGATGGTTGTGGCAAGTACGATGAGTACATGTATGGTATGTGACTAACCGAGTAAATGTAAGCGATGGTTGTGGCAAGTACGATGAGTACATGTATGGTATGTGACTAACCGAGTAAATGTAAGCGATGGTTGTGGCAAGTACGATGAGTACATGTATGGTATGTGACTAACCGAGTAAATGTAAGCGATGGTTGTGGCAAGTACGATGAGTACATGTATGGTATGTGACTAACCGAGTAAATGTAAGCGATGGTTGTGGCAAGTACGATGAGTACATGTATGGTATGTGACTAACCGAGTAAATGTAAGCGATGGTTGTGGCAAGTACGATGAGTACATGTATGGTATGTGACTAACCGAGTAAATGTAAGCGATGGTTGTGGCAAGTACGATGAGTACATGTATGGTATGTGACTAACCGAGTAAATGTAAGCGATGGTTGTGGCAAGTACGATGAGTACATGCATGGTATGTGACTAACCGAGTAAATGTAAGCGATGGTTGTGGCAAGTACGATGAGTACATGCATGGTACGTGACTAACCGAGTAAATGTAAGCGATGGTTGTGGCAAGTACGATGATTACATGCATGGTATGTGACTAACCGAGTAAACGTAAGCGATGGTTGTGGCAAGTACGATGAGTACATGTATGGTATGTGACTAACCGAGTAAATGTAAGCGATGGTTGTGGCAAGTACGATGAGTACATGTATGGTATGTGACTAACCGAGTAAATGTAAGCGATGGTTGTGGCAAGTACGATGAGTACATGTATGGTATGTGACTAACCGAGTAAATGTAAGCGATGGTTGTGGCAAGTACGATGAGTACATGTATGGTATGTGACTAACCGAGTAAATGTAAGCGATGGTTGTGGCAAGTACGATGAGTACATGTATGGTATGTGACTAACCGAGTAAATGTAAGCGATGGTTGTGGCAAGTACGATGAGTACATGTATGGTATGTGACTAACCGAGTAAATGTAAGCGATGGTTGTGGCAAGTACGATGAGTACATGCATGGTATGTGACTAACCGAGTAAATGTAAGCGATGGTTGTGGCAAGTACGATGAGTACATGCATGGTACGTGACTAACCGAGTAAATGTAAGCGATGGTTGTGGCAAGTACGATGAGTACATCCATGGTGCTGGTGCCGTGACGCAGTGCCTTGTACGATGCCACGTAGAACTGACGTGCGCCAAATAACTGAAACAACGATCATACGGTCTTGTTGCCATAAACAAAGTAATTCAACAAATAATAATCATAATTCTGAATCTCTTACTATCCCGAAGTTTCCTTTCATATATGATTGCTGTACCATTACATTCATTTCATATTATTCTCTCATAACTTGAATCAAAAACATTTTTTGCTTATTTACAGTAAAAAAACAAAAAAACACTATCCCAAGAAACTGATTATGTTACGATAATACCAGTGCTCCCTCCCTTACATAACGATTCAGTTGACAAAAAACCAGAATCAAATGTATCAATGAATGAGCGTAACAGCGCAACATAATAACATACAGTATTATCGCCACAGCCAACGTGTCGTCTGTTTGAACAGCTGTGTTGGGTCCCAGTAACAAAACGGGCGCATAAAAAATCTAACGAACATACCCAAGAAAATGCGTCATTGTAATGGATTGTTCACAAGACAAACTCTCGAAGAAAACAAGAATATGGCAATAATTTCTATGAAAATGTTGCGAGTTTTGAAGACATTTTCAACATTTCAGTAGCTTTTTACATCCGGTTTCTTTATTTTCGCCATTTTCCAGATAATTGATTAATTATTTACCCGACCCCAAAACACAAAAACACCGGTCCACCCCTGCAACGAGCAGGCAATACACTATACTGAACAGGCAGTACACTAATGACGTAATGAAAACTTCCAAAGAAAAAGATTCGAAAACGCTTCTGTAAAACATTGACCAACCTGAACAGGTGTGCACAGCAGGAAGAGTAGAAGGTTGTCCAGACTGAGTCCCTTTACGATGACCGTTTGTCTGTCCGGGTGCATGTGCGAGTTGATGATCCAATGGAAATAGATCATTACCAGCATTACTGGCACACCAAATAATAGGGAGAACACGAACGAATGACGCCATCTGAAAACCAACATTGCAAATAAAACTGTCCAGTTAGCATTTTTATTTCCTTTCACAATTTCCCACGTGGGTCATGCCTTGTATGTAGATGTTAATAGCCTAGATAATAGAACGAAGGGAATGACTTGAAATAACGTATGCATGTATCGATATTTAGAAAAGATGACCAACTTAGCGATTTGCTTGGAATGATCGAGTAGATGGGCACGACCGTCATTTGGTACCACGTCAAGCTCGATACCAGATTCCTAAATGTACCATTGTTCCATTTATTGTATTCAATTTACAATCATTTCAAAAAAAACAAAAATCATTGATGGAAACCGCGCAGCTTTCATGTTTGAGTTTCTTTGCTCGATATAAAATAAAGGTAACATAAAACTCGATTTTAACACAAAGAACTCTAAGTCGCAGCCTATGAAACATCATTTACATTTTAGGCTTGTCATTAAGTTAGAATCTAAGCAGCAAATATTTCCAACGCAATTTTTTTTAAGTTTTACAACAATTTCCATGCATGAAACTATTGATGCAATGGTTCCAGGTTAAGCGAGAAAACTAATTAGAAAATCAGCCAAAACAATTCGAAGGTTGCAAAAACTTGACAAAAAGCGCGTAGGAAAATAATTGTACAGATTCAGACTACCAAATAATTGAATGAGTCATTCAATTTAAAAACACTTACCAAACAGAATCACGTTGAAGCCGGAAGCCTCTAACCTGAAGCATGTGGTATAAATCACGTTGTCCCACCAGGTCAGCATTGAAGTGAACTTTGAGCCGTTTGGTTGAAGACGTCCAGTCCACCTCAGTCACACCCGGTTTGGATTGCAACAGCGACTGCATGTCGTCAGCCGATATATTATTCAAGCTGGTTACCTGAAATAGAGACATATACACTTTGATTTGATTTTTAAAAGCGATTCGAAAGACTCGGGAACAATTTAGAGACAGAATTTGACACGAAAATCTTTCTGTCTAGAATTGTGGAACAGTTGGTGTGTGGTTCCTTACTTTGATTTGTTGGTCATATGCGGGCATTTACTTTTTCTTTTTTTTTTACTTGGACTTCTTCATTAACTGAAGTCATAAGGCACACTAATACCATATCAGAATGGTGTTTTCGTAGTGGCCAGAGAGTTGAATAAACTGACGGGCAATGGCAGAAACCCCAGAGCAACGCGTCAGGATCTGTGTCTCAAGTCAGGTTTCGAACTTAGGACCGTCGGTTTTCGAGGCCGACGCCCTACGCACTAGACTAGACAGGCGACAAATGGCAGGATCATCATAGACATGGGGTGGGGCACAACATGGTTACCGAATAATACAATGAAACAAAATTGTGGCTACATTTTTTTTGAAATTTTCAAAACTCCAAAACTGTTGAAAATGTCCAAAAACTATTATGAAAAAAAGTTCAAAAAAATCGGGTTGCAAAAATTTGTTCCATTTTTCAAAAAGCGGCCAATTTTATTGGTAACCATAGGGCACAAACAGAATCATAACATCTACATATTCCTGATTCGGCATAACTTCATAAATGTTCACTGTGAAACCCCAAATCTTCAGACGTAGATTCGCCCGGAAAAACTATGATTCCGAGGAAAACACCAAAAAATGATTACATAACTATGAATTACTAACCTGAAATTGAATATATCCGCCGTCACGACACGCGTTCTCGATCACATCGGCCGGATACCCGAGCTGAGTGACGTGGTTGGCGATCTGACCCGGCAGGATCACGCCCGAGTCAAACTCGACTTCGGCCTTACCAGCGATCAGAGCCACCAGCACACAACCGATACCTATAATTATATTATAATAACAAAAAAATTTCAAGAAGAAATTGTCATAGAGAGAAAATCATCAATTTTAGCACTTCATATTTTGATTACAAAATCTTTTTTTCCTTTTTACCGGGACTTTTTTGTTACTAAAGCCATTAGGACACACTCATACCGTATCAGAATGGTGTTTTGAAGTGGCCGGTGAGGTTGAGTAATCTGACGGGCAATGCGAAACCCCAGAGCAACGCGTCAGTCTTTGTGTCTCATGTGATCTCTTTAAAGAATCAGTCAGAATCAGAGAAACTTTCTTTAGTTTTTCTTTCTTCAGTTTCTTTAAACACTAAAAAAATCTAAATCTCTGGTTCCGACTGAAAATGGAATATAGATGAAGCAAAAATCCAACCATCAACTTTCTTGAGTGATCGTTCGATGTTGGCGACACACGAAGCGCAGGTCATGCCAGATACACTCAAAGTACACTTGTCGTATACTGTCTAAAATCATTGATTATATTGCAAATTGATTGAAAATTGATTGAAAATTCAAAATTGATTATATCGCAAATTGACATCTAATTGGCTGACTCTGACTGGTTGTAACGATGGATTATTATATTATAAGTAATAGTCAGCATGCTTACATCAAGTTTTTTGGGTGTAAGCATTTGAGTGAGTCAGTTTTAGTTATTTGTTATAAGCTTTACTTTATTAACGTAATTGAATTCGAGGAAAAAAGTGTAGAATGTATATAAATAATCAACCGCTTCATCAAAACACTAATTCTACAATTTACTGATTTTTGCATTGCCTGACTGATTGTTTGTTGAACCATAAAACGAACCGGTGAGTCGCTCGGCTGTCGCACGCGCAACGTCGGTTTGATCGAGTGTTTGCTCGGAGAAGCAGATAATCCGTTCGAATGTTTGCTCGGAGAAGCAGATAATCCGTTGTGATCGTCGATGAAAACCTGAAATTTGTCAATGTGATTCAGGGTTCTTTCTTTGACCAGTTGTATAAGAACGAAAATGAGTCCACGTACTAGTACAATGCAATGACACAAGTCAAAGCTCGCTGTACTCTGCAGTATCTATTGCATTAAATCATGAATCTTCAGCAGTTTCCAAACTATTTTGAGTCAGCAGAAGAATAAGAAGTCGAACCAAACAAATGCAATAAGGAAAACATCACACCAACATCAGAAAAATCAATAGCCGAATGTCTCTTCTCGCTGTGCTCGGTTGGATTCAGAAACGACTTTCTGGATTCGAGCACGGGCGTGATGGACACGGCTGATAATGGTGCTCGCTCGCCTACATCATTATGCGATTGCTCCGCCGACGCATCAACGGCGGCAGCGAGTTCGGCAGGAATTCCTTCTGCAAATAATACGTATATAATTATATAAACATAATAATCCACAATACCAATATACTTGAGCTCACCTCACCCCAAGTTCTACGGAGAATGATATACAGATTTGTGTAGCAAATACCATGAATTGTCAATTGTACGAGTGTATGAGAACGATTGACAGCTTCAGCTTCACGATTTTTTCACCAATAAATGATCAGTTATCATCGACAACAACAAATTCATATTATTTTTCACATACTATTAAATGTTAATTTGTTAGTTGTTACTTGTTATTACCACCAATTCATATCAGAAAAAATATCGAAAACGATAATTAAACTTCCAATGTACCAAGAATAAGATCATTCGCAGTCGTTTTAATACCCAAAAGAACGGCAGAAAACGATTGGTTGATTGAATGTTTTACCTACCCAATGTTTCAATAAGGACGGCATCGAATCCCATATCATCAATGGCCTCTGCCACCTCCTGGCCAGTCGTAACCGTTGAGTCGATCACAACCCGGGCTTGGCCATCAGCCAGACTGACTCGGATGGCCAAGATACCGGGTCGGCCAGATTGAGTGCCCTCGATGTTGGCCACACACGATCCACACGTCATGCCATCAACCTGAATCAGTTACGCAATACTTAGAAATGCGTCCGATGTTAAGATAAATGCAAACAGTTTTGTTTCCCAAACTACTTGATCTCATTAAGTTATCATCTACAATTATAGTACAATGAAGTACAGTTCAACCACAGTACTACCGGTGAAGTCTTGTTCCGAATGAGGCAACCTGAGAATAGTGTCTGAATAAGTGAAGCGAATGAATCAAATCAACGTAACAACGAGTGAGCTGAGCAAAAAGATAAGGTCAGTGAACTAGTGATGAGTGAGTGGATGAATTGAATCTGGAAGAATCTTTTGAAATTATCGAGTAAGTGAATTAGTACTTATGGATGAGTGAGTGATTCAGGGATAATTAATCGACATCTTAGTGCTGATCTTAGCTTTGCATTACGTAATGCCCAGACTTCGTACAACTTACCTTACGTAATGTTTAGTTAAAACCCCAACTTGACAACATTACCTGTATGACAGCCAGTAAACACGTTTGTTTGTCTGACACGAGGGCACAGTCAAATCCCATATCATCAATCGCCTCGGCAATGTCTTCAGGTTGCCACTTACCCTTATCGTACACGATCTCGCCCGATTTCGACTCAAGCGACACCTGAATATTTTTATGAATGATTGTCGGTTGTGAATTGTGATTAGAGATTGAAGGGCAACAACCTGATAACAGTTAACCTAAGTCATGTGTGAATGCATTTGTCTATTACTACGCAATTAAATCGCCCGCTCAGTCAGACTGAGTCAGTCTGATATTTCTCCGTTATTACGCGTCTGTATCGGTCTCATTACTGTGTTATCAAAAAACGTCCCCGCTGTGGTTTCCATATTTTTACATTACATTACCCAAATATGATTTAGGTCCGAAGAAGCATAAGAGCCAGTTATTTTACTGGGTATTTAGACCGACCTTGACAGAATGAATGCCCGGTTTGTCTCCAATGAACGATTGTATGTTTTGGACACACGAGCCGCATGTCATGCCATCAATTGATACGGTGGCTTTACGCCTGTCAAGTCGAGACATCTTGACAAGATGAGATGAATGCAATTATTATACGTGCGGATCTTGATAGGTTCAACTTGGCATTCAGCTGAAAATGAACTCATATTTACCGATATTTTATGTCAAGCGAAAACTAAACTTTCTTAAAAAAGTGAGCAAAGCTCTTCAGAATAGACTTGTCTCCCCAAGTCTTCTTCGGACTTTTCGAATAATCTGAGGAGAAAGACTACGGAAAATATGCAAATCTACATAATATGTTAAAATAATGTAACAAAACATTACCGTAGACAACACCAATTTGTCATCGTAGTCAAACCCCAGAAATCGGTTGACGCAAAATCAACATCGGCAAAAATATACATTTTTCAATAAAACTTTTAGCAGTCAAGAAGACGACAGGTAAGTCTACTTCTTTGCTGGGTCAATATTTTTCAAGAAACCGAAATTTTTCCATTGCTACACTTTTCATTCCACCTTTTGCTGTCAGCAATTGATATATTACAACTATAAATTAAAACATATTATAGTGATATCATATTGAGTCGGCGCCCAGAGCACTTTGCAAGAGGATGTGATCAACACGCAGACGATTGTATGCAACCAGCAGTGCACGACGCGTTATACGCTTTGGCTGTTTCACCAGACACACCTGCAATCATCATGTAGTAGGATAGATTGTAAAAACAATAACAATAAAACAACAACAACATCAACATCAACAACACAACAACAACAACAGCAACAACAACAACATCAACACCAACAACAACAAAATCATCAACAACAACAACAAAAAAACAACAACAACCACAACAACAACAACAACAACCACAACAACAACAACAAAAACAACAACAATGACAACAACAACAACAACAACAACAACAACAACAACATACCTGCACAATCTGTGCGATTCGATCCAGCGAACGAACGAAAGCGGATGAACGTCGATGCTGCTGTTCGACGTAACCGAGATCATCGAGCACACAAACAAGACTCTGGAAAACGACAAACAACTCACTAATAAAATAATCATCTGTAATGATCTCTGAAGAGTCATTCAGAGATCACCGAACTGTATCAGTCAACTCACTAACTAATCGACTCACTCCTCCTTCCAATCATCAAGCGACAAATCCTTCCAATCAGCACATTGTCTCCGATTCACTAAAAACTCCGTTTTGTCTTCTGTTCACTCACAACCAAACTGTATAAACGACTCACTGATTCGGTCAACTTTTTACTGAGTAATTCACTGAGTAACTCACCGACTAAACCACTCATTCACTCCCACTCACTAACCGACTCACTCAGCACACAAGTACTCGACTCAGCCGTACACAACACCCGCAGTAGCGCGCACTGCAGTCGACACAGCAGACGTTGGTCGATGGCATTGTCGTCGTCTTTGGCATCATTTTGTGAAGCCAACGGTTCGATGAAGGCGCAGCACATGTCCAGTACAAATGGAAGTACCTGCGTTGAAATGAAGTGAAGGCTATTTTATAGTTTCACTGTGGTTAAGTGCATTTGAGGACACAGCAAAGACATTAAAAAAATCTCGTAAAATGCTGAATATGGGAGCCGGAGATAGAAATTTTGAAAAAATATTTTAATCGAAGTGTTGAAAGTTTCAATTCATTTTAGTATTATTTTTGAAAAACTGGTGTTTGCTTCATCAGCTGTATTGTTGTAGCCAACCAACCACAGTAGCCAAACACTTGGCGATACCATCCATGAATGAACGACCATCCCCAGACGAATTGAGAGCCGTAAGGATTTGCTGCAATACGGGAAATAAGAAAGGAACTAGCAAAACAACAAGATGACCAACGAAACAGAGTTGCAGAGACAACCAAAACAACAGCATGGCCTTTAACAACAACATCGAAAACAACAACAACAATTCAACAACAGCAACAACAACTACAACAACTACAACAACGGTAACAACAACAACAACAACAATAACAACAACAAACGCAAAAACAACCTGTCCATTATCGACCGACATACACTGAAGGACGAGTGCGAGGACGGCATTGGATGGGTACAATCCCTGCAATTGGATGCATTATAAATGTTAGAATAAAGTTCTACATACACCCAACTGTCGTTAAAAGCAGTCCCGATTGCAAACTCATTTTATCAAGAACATATTTTCTGTAACGAAGCTTCCAAATGCCTAATAAATATAATAGTAAATTCAACCGATGTATTTGAATCGAAAACCGCCGCGAACTGGTTGTCGACTCGACTTGGAAAAAAGCCCTTGTCAAATTGTCACTGACACAAATTGTCAGATAAAAAGGAACAACACGAATCAGACAAATTGTCAATTTTCAAAAGGTAAACAAACAGTTGAGTGCACATGAAAGTTTTCACCTTTTTAACGTTGTATCGAGCGATCTGCATGTCAGAGTCGGCGTGCGACTGAGTGAGTGCCGTGCAGATGAGCAGGGGTGCCAGTGACGGTACTTGGCCCACAGCATCCAGTAGGTATGTGCCAACGTTCTGAATGGACGTTCAACTCACACGTTGAGGTAACTATCACATGTTTCTGAAGCGAACCTTTCTGACCACATGAAAACTTTTTCTGTTCTGTTTCTCACTTACTAATTTGTTCTTCACTCAGAATAAATCACTTTTACTCACTCACTCACTCATTCACTCGCCCATCAACTCACTCAATCATTCATTCATTCACTCACTCACTCACTCACTCACTCACTCACTCACTCACTCACTCACTCACTCACTCACTCACTCACTCACTCACTCACTCACTCACTCACTCACTCACTCACCCACCCACCCAAGTCTTCTGCTTGTCCTCTTCGGTCTTGGCATCGCCCTTCGCTGCAGCTGATGTTTCATCAGCCGAATTAGTCGCATTTGGCGTCAAATTTGAATTCAAATTTTCATTGTGAGGCGCGGCGTCGTCGTCTTCAGCCGACTGTGGAATGTACTTGTGCAGGGTAAAGTCGGTGACGAGTTGGGTACAGACGAGACGACTCGCTGTACTAACTATGGACGGTTTGGTCTTGGAGTGATGACACCTGAGTGAGTAAGTGAGTAGGTGAGTGAGTGAGTAGGTGAGTGAGTGAGTGAGTCAGTGAGTGAGTGAGTGAGTGAGTGAAAAGGTGATGAAGTGAGTGAGTGAGTGAATGAGTGAGTGAATGGGTGAGTGAGTGAGTGGATGTCTGATTTAGTGAGAAGGTGATTAAGTGAGTGAGTGGGTGAAGGAATAGGTCCGTAAGTGAGTGGGTCTCCAACCAACCATCCGGCGAAAGCAGCCAACAAAGAATTGGATGCGACGGACACAGCCAGTGAGAGCGTAGAACACAGTGCCTGCAAAAAAAACCATAAACTTAGCCAGCACAAATACTTGCAAGTAAACCAATGCCCACTACAACCAAACCTGCTGTCGTGCAGTGCCAATAACTCCATGCGTCGACGTTATCGGTTGATCGGGGGCGATGAACAGAAGCTCGAACCGTTCGTACATGGCCGATGGTGATTCAGAGCTCGATTTGTCCTGTAATCACGTCAGAAGTACAACTTATACTTGTTATAACCACAACAAAACTTATTACGAATACCTATTATCTATCAAATACAACAAGCACAACACATCATCACTACTACTACCATGGCCGAAAAAAAGCAAACAGAACGAACAATAACAACCACCAACAACAACAATCAGAGCCAGAGGTGGGCCGCGGGGGGAGGGGGCAGGGGTTACCCCCCACACACACACACACATTTCAGGGTCGGCGGGTAGCCTACCCCGCTAGACAAAAATGTAGGTCACCTATCCCCTCCCCCGACTCGAATTTTTTGAGAAAATTGGCCTCATTTTTCAAAAAGTTTTGGCTGTGAAAATTTTTTTTCGAACAAACACGTTTTCTGGGTCAATTTTCTTGGTTAAAACCGGTTCATGGGATGTTTATACCTTATAATACGAGATTTTTAAAGCAAAAACAAGCAAAAAACGGGGGTTTCTTGCGACTTTTTTTTCTACCCCCCCCCCTTCCCTACCCGACCTTATTAACTTCCCCACTTTACGGACTGGGCAGGTAGGATAGGATTTTCTGTCGGCTACTCCCCCCACCCTCCCAAAACGCGAAAAACCGCCCACCCCTGATCAGAGCTATAACACAACAACATCAACAAAAACAACAACAACAATAACAACAATAACAGCAACAACAATGATAATAACCGTGAAATATGCGCACAACATTTCAGCCAGTCTGAACTTTTGCAGATTAGTGAGTCGATGTGTCTGATTGCGATCGGTGGCATAGAACACGTCGCTAGCAATCGAATCCTGCAGACGCTGGTACGATGCGTCCAGTGCCGACTTCTGTGCTGTGGGACGACTCACGTAACGGTCCAGCTGTGAGAGCGTGATTGAGCGAGTGAATGTGTGAGTGAGTGAGTGAGTGCGTGAGTGAATGTTTGAGTGAGTGAGTTAGTAAGTGAGTCAGTGAGTGGTTGGATAAGTGAACGAAAACAATGTGTGAGTAGTTGAAAGCAGAGTCGTTGATTTGAAGAGGGAGTATATAAGTGAGCGGTTGAGAGAATGGTGTGAGTACGTGGTGGTCAGTTGGTGAGTAAGTGAATAAAGTGAATTTGTGATAAAAGTGAATAAGTGAATAAAGTGAATAAGTGAATGAAGTGAATAAGTGAATAAAGTGAATAAACTAACAGAACTAAAGCACTCAAAAACGCTGGCCGGAAACCCGTGCGTCGAAACGGCCGGTGGCTGTGGTGATTTGGTGTTGGAGCGACGACCTAAAATATTAAATTGATTTGGGAATGACCGTTATTTCACTATGTGACTTGCACTTGGTATTCCTCGTTGCCATTACGCTGCGAAAACTGAATACAACTTGAACTACATTGAGGAGAAAATAATGCAGAGCAAGTCCCATAAACTTTATGTCTATCCTTTCACAAATTCCCGGGATCGATCGAATATTCAACTATTATCAATAGTGAATGTACAAACACCCATCTATTCAAATAACTAATCTATAAAAAATATATCAGTTTCAGAAAGTTTTGAGTTATTTTACGGATTTTGTTTTGATAACTTGATTGCATTGCGTGCTGAAAAAAATCAAAACATGTAATCATAAACATACGACTTACCTCCATGCAAATGTGCATCCCTGTTATGTGGCCTATTATTATGATGATGATGATCTCTGTGTTTGTTGTGGTCACGATGATGACCACCTCCTCGTCCACTGTTGCCGCCACGAGATCCTCCCCGTGGAATCCTTGATTTTAACAAATTCGATGTTATGGGGTAAATACCTTGATTCAACGACATATAAGGACAGCTTTGACAACGAAACGAATTCGATCTTTGACTGTCTCTATACTATTTTTGAAAAAGGGCTTACTGTACAATTCAATGAACTATCATAGCATTCTCAATTGAGTAGTTCAATTTTTAAAACCCGCCTCACGGCATGTTTTATAGCTTTTACATGCAGACACCGAGATGTAATGATACCACTAGGAAAGTTGACTGAATCGTTACTTCAATCGTTTATTTGCTTTATTATGCGAGTATTATTATTTAGTTTTAAATTCAAATCCGACATTTTAGTCGATTGAAAATGTTATAGATCGTTCGTTGATTTTATATATGATTCGGAAAAGGTAAACCTGAGGTCGACGTCCTGTCTGCCGGTTGCCATCCGTTTGTGCGGCGGCTGAGACATCCAACAAGTCAGTTTACCTGAAATCACCTAAATTTAGTTTTAAATTGGTTGCTAAAAAAATTTATAAAAACATTTTTGGAATACAAAATCCCGTCCCACGGAGACCGAGATAAATTATCTTCAATGTCTGTTGTTGAATGGGATTTCAACGAAAAATAGGAAAATGACGACACTTTTGTACGGAGTCATACTCGTACTTATCAAGCAAAACTAATGTTCTGGAGCAAATCCAACTACAACTATTCTAATATTTAGTCAACCACAATGCGAATGGCATACAATATTCTTCATTATATTCGGGCACAATTAAAATTATACAACCTAAATGACTGAGTTATGAACTAGATGACTAAAATATCTTTAATATAAAATTTGTAAACGTGAACGTCGCATTTGTCAGAAACGAGAAGCCAAGCAAACATGCGGTCTTTCTTTGATGGCATCGACCGCCAAATAAGGAATAGTGGAAATGAATATTCTAATCGAAAATAATAATCGGTACGACATTTTCGCATTTTCGTGTGACTACAAAATACGTAGTTTATGAAGCACCCTCGGATGCAAAACTCTCATTTCCAACAAAGCATATTTTCCCAGCTAAATAGTCGGACCAGACTCGATTATAGGCAACAGACAAAGGCCTACTCGCACAAAATAACATAAAAATAAAACACACGCAATGGTCAGCAGAATCAAATGAAACACAAATCGACATCGAATTTGACATGAAGATATTAAATCCAGCAATCCATGAAAATCACAATCATATGTTCGTACGTTGCTAGTTCATAGAGAGGGCAGGCCAGACTACCGTTAAACTTTTTTCCCTCTGTTAATCTAAGAGAAATGTAGATTTTCCGACCGCAGTTTGTTTCTGGTAAAGTCGGTACGGCGCATATAATAATAGCAGTATTGTATCTTATACCTAATTTCATGATCAAGTGTGATGAGCATGTGCCTGGGCCTCCTTGAATTTGCTCTCGACGTCCGTGTGTTTCGGTGATTTCGTGTAGTCCGGCTTTAGACGCTTTTCCGCCTGAAACATCAACTTGTGGTTATTGTATATCAATAAGAAGTCAGTTACAATTCAGAAAGATTTTTTTAATTGGTCATTTCTCATGAGTTACTCTCAATTTAAGTAACATTTAGTGTAGTATTGTGTAAAGGAAGACAACTTGATTTGCGCAACAAAAATTATGTAATAATTTTTTAATATTACCAATTAATTCTACACATCCTAAAAAACCAAACCCTTATCATCAATTTATTTTGTTAATGTTAAAAATATTTGAATTACAACATAGCAAATGGCCTGCAATGCAACGGTAAACATAAGTGGCCGATTAACTAACATCCTCTCCATAAGGATTGAACCCGAGTCGTTCCATCTCAGCCCGCATCTTCTTCTTACGGTTGCGCGCTGATACGTCGTCGTCCGAGAGCTCGGGGAATACCTGAGAGTAAAAGAGTGAATGCTAGAGTGAAATAGTTGATAACTGAGTGATTGAGTGAATAACTAAGTGAATAAACGAATGAATGCGAGATGAGTGACAAGAGGCAGCGCTGAGTTGATTGAATTGAGTGGCAAGTGATGGTGTGGTAACCAACCTCGATGGTGACACCAGTGCCCATGGTCTTGTCATTCACTCGCAACGTGAATCGCTGCTGTGGCTCCATGAAGACAGCACGCGTGCACTTGAACACAACCCTAGAAAACACACTCGATGATACAAAAATGTTGATTTCAGATTTAAAAAAAGCATTATAACACATTATATAAAAAACAGTAGCAACAGTAACAACAACAACAACAACAACAACAACAACAACAACAACACCATGAACCACCAACTCGGTAGCCTCTCCGGGCATGATGATGTCTTGGTTGATGAGCTCAACGGACACGGACAGATTGTAAGTCAGCGAGTACATCTCCATCGTGTGGAAGTTGGCAACGGGTGTACCGAAACCGCCCTCTTCTTTTGTCAGCAAGTAAAGCTGCAAATGTAATACGTTTTAGAAACTAGCTTGTAAAAAATTTGCGGTGGCCCGCTGAGGGTGAGGGGGGAGGTAAGGTACCCACCTCGAACGAAAAAATCCAAGATACCCGCGCATAAACTTTCATTAATCTAAGACGTACGCAAACCTTAAAGCGGCTTTATCGCAAACAGAATGGTTGCACAACGTGTAAATCAATAATTCAATCAAGAATACCACTTCAGTTTCGAGTCTATCAAGAAGAGGTTACAAAAAACGTCAAGTTAGGACGAAAGTTGACTTGAATTCATAAGTGTCCAAGAAAATTAACTGAAGCGTGAGAATAAAACTTAACTTATGAAAAGGTATAACCTTGGCTTTGAAGTGGTTGGTTGCCTTGATGGCACTGGCTTCTGGTACGAGACACACACCGCGTTTGACTCCACCCTGCGAGTCCTTCTGCAGGCCTTTGAGCAGAACACCCAACTGATCACCCGGGTACGCCTCGGTCACCTCTTTGTGGAACGATTCGATACCTCAAACATATATTCACAATCAAGAACATTCAATTGCATCAATCTCTACATACGAGTACAGTGTGATGTAGCAAGACAAATGAACATTAACATGAGAACTTTATGGAAAAAATCCCAGGCAGCTTCGAGATATCTTTCAAGTGATTTTTGCACAATATATAAGTACTAAGATATAAATTAAAAAAATTATATAGGATACTATTTTAATTATTACAAAAGTAATTAATTCAGACAGTAATTACAGTGATAAAGTAATGCGGCCAACCTGATACGGTGACGACCTGATTGGACTTGTTGCCGACGAGCTTGAGTTTAGCGCCCTTCTTGAGTGTTCCACGTTCCAGCTTACCCGTTACCACTGTGCCGCGGCCTGCATACAAGAATATTATTAATCAAATGAAAGAACGAAAGAAGGAAAGAACGAACGAATGAAATTTTTCAACGAATTCAACATCGAAAGGTAGCGTTTCGCCATTATAAAACCCATGGGTGGCCCGCTGGGGGAGGGGGGGGGGGGCAACCCCCAAACTTTTTAGGGTGGGCGGGTAGCCTACCACCCCTCCCCAAGACAAAAATTTAGGTCGCCTACCGGTTCATGTGATGTTTTAACCTTAATATGGGAAATTTTTATCAAAAACAAGCAAAAACTTGTTTATTTACGAAAAAAACTTTTTCTACCTCCCCTACCCGTCCTTCCCTCCCCCCCTCACCCCATTTCCGGAATTGGGTTGGTCGCGTCAAAACAGTTATTGCTTTATCTAAATATACTTCAGATAGAAAATAAATAAAAATTTGAAACTAGATTTTTTTTTACTTTGTGTTCTTGATGAAAACATCTGTGAAAAAGAAACATATAACTATGAAAGAATGCAACAAATGTCGCCTACCACAACCAACCAGCAAAAGTGTACACATGCTCAACGGGCAGCAGTGGTTCTTTGTCCAGCGAGCGTTCGGGCTCAACAAACAGGTTGTCGACCGTGTCCATCAGCTTGGTCACTGCCTGAACACCCATCTCAGGATGCTGATCCTGAATACGGAGAAATCATTAAATACACCATCGGCCATCAGTTCATTTCGTTCATCATATTTGTTTCCTATTAAATTAATGATAGATCAGCATCGATTTAGAAACATGGTGCGTTTTCGGAATTGAACACCAGGTCGCAGGTCACACTTAGAAATGGCCAGACCGAACTGTTATGATATCAAATAGCTATATCTTACAAACGAAAAAAACGTGCACAGTTTGTACATTTTATCAAATCAAACCTCGAGGGCGCAAAGAGCCGAGCCCGTGATGATCGGCGTGTTGTCTCCGTCATAACCAAGCTCGCTCAACAACTCGCGCAGCTCCAGTTCTACCTGCAAATGATAAAATTATAATCACTGACCAATGGTGAAATTTGTTCCCGCATTTCTACTCAGTTCAAAACTCTTTTCCCATACTTTAAAACAATAGACAGCCAAAAACTATTCAGATCAACACAACGCCAACCAACTCTAAGAATTCTTTCAACAACTAAATATTCAATAAAATACGGCCAACATAGAAACAAAACTAAAAAAGCTAAATCCTGAATAAACTCCAACCAGTTCGAGCGTCTCTTCATCCTCGAGTTGATCGCATTTGTTGACGAACACGATGAAGTTTTGCTTGGGAATGCCGACCTGCTTGGCGAGAATCAGGTGCTCGCGGGTCTGAGGCATCGGGCCGTCTGTTGCTGCCACAACCAGAATGGCACCGTCCATTTGTGATGAACCCGTGATCATGTTCTGCAGGTTGGGAAACAAATTATTTACGCAATTGCAAGCCTTATTTCTTTTAAAAGTCTTCGTCATGTCTGAACCTGTCTGTTCAGTTCTTCGAGGCCACTGCCACTACATACAGTAATGCCCATGAAAGAGATATTGAAATAGAGAACGAATTGGTTCGTTTACTTAGGGTGTCTTTTCGTCTCTTTGTGGAATTGTTCAAGTCATAATTTTGATTAAGTTTACGGAACACTAATAAGGGTTTTACTTCAACTTACTGACGTCGTTTTTCAAGTGAGGTTGAGATGAGAACAGATGTTGCCTAAAAACTCCGCTCAACCCTATTAAAAATAAAATTGTTTGCTGTAAAACCATATCAACTTGAGAATGCTGATCTATGAGTGACCAAATGAGTGTTTGCATAACAACCTTAATGTAGTCAGCATGACCGGGACAGTCGATGTGACCGTAATGTCGTTTGTCAGTCTCAAACTCAACGTGGAAGGCGTTGATGGTGACGCCCCGTTCCTTCTCGTCCGGGCAGTTGTCAATGTCCTCGTACTTCAGGTACTTGCCGCCTTTCTTTGTCGCCAATACTGAAGTAATACATTAATTGACAATTTTACGGCTGTTTTGACTCGATGAACGTAGATGTAAAAATGAGTATCAGTATTACGTATAAATCATTAGACAACCGCGAACTGAGTGCTTGTTTATTGTATTGTAATCAATGTCCGTCTACCAGAAAATTGGTTGTACTTTTCTAGAACGAAAATGACGTAGGGTACAAAAGTTTTCATAGTTTTGTTTTAAGGTTTGGTTGTTGTTGTTGTAGTAGGCGAAGACTTCACCCCTTGTTGTCGTTTCACCATTTTGCGATTACGTCGGCCGGCGCCTCCCATAGGAGAATGGGGTCGATGCCTCGGCATTCCAATGCGTGTATCGTTGTCTCTTCTTCCTTCTTGCATCTGGGGCACGTTGGGTCATTTGATAGGCCCACGCGCGTTCTGTACTGTTTGAGGGATGAACAGTAATTGGAACGAAGTTGTGCCAGCAGTACTCGATCTGCTCTGCTGAGGCCCCTCTCGAGTATGTCGACTTTATCGGGAGGTTTAGGTGGTGGTTTGTTGATCAGCTTGTTAGGATGGTATTGGCTGATTGTAGATTTGACGATGTTGGTGTGCAGCTGTTTGGATTGGATGGTGGCTGGTTGTTCTTCATCGATATCGAATGCTTGGAAGCAGTTAAGTCGTGTGCTCTCGATGGTGTTCTTGATGCCTCTGCAGTTTGTTCTTTTGTAGTCGATGTTGTTTGGGTGATGAATTTCGGTTGCTTTGGCCCCGAACTGCGCTGTTTTGAGGGTGCAGTGCTCCTTGACTGGTAGCACTCGGGTTTCCTGATGCAGATGATCGATTGCAGTCATTTTCAGGCAGCCAGTAGCTATTCTTAGTCCCTCGTTTTGTTGGACTTGTAGTGTCTTCCAGCTGGTTTCGCTGAGTGTGGGGGTCCAGGCTGGGGCAGCATATTCGATCACCGATCGAGTGATGGCTTTGTATACTCGAACCAGTTCTTCTTTTTGTAGACCAGCTTGGCGAGATGTCAGTACGCGTGTGATGTTGTTGCGCTTCCGTGCTTGATCTGATGTTTGCTGAACATGGGTTTTGAATGTGAGACTGTGATCTAATGTCACACCCAGGAGACGGAGTGTTGGTGTTGTTGGGATTGTCTCGCCTCCGATGACCACATCGAGTGTTTTGTTGTAGTCTTTGTTGTAAGTGGAGCATATGAAGGTGCTACACTTATGTGGTGACGGGTATAGTGAATACTGTTCGAAGAATACGTTGAGTTGTTGCAGGTAACTGTTGGTATTGGAAACAGCCGTGTCGATGTCACGTGCACTGGCGACTATGGTGATATCATCGGCGTATGCCACTACCTCAACGTCAGGTGGGGGGTTGGGCATGTCGGAGAGGTACCACGCGAATAGAAGTGGTGAAAGTACCGCTCCCTGAGGGACGCCCGATTTAGCAGTTGCTGGTTTTGACGTGCAGCCCTTGTAGACTGTTCGGAGCGTTCTTTTATGAATGTAGTTGGACAGCCAGTGCTTGATGTTGTGTGGGATGTCGCTTTGTAGAATTTTTCTTCGCAGGTGTTCTGTTGATATGGTATCGAACGCGGACTTCAGGTCTAACGCAGTGATGACCGTACGCTCCCATTTCTTCTTGTTGATGCCTTCCGCCGCTATACCGATGACTCTTGCTAGCGCTGTTGTGGTGGAGTGGCCTGGGCGGAAGCCATGTTGGCTGTCTGGCAACTGAATGGCATCTCTGATGAGAGGTTGGATGACGCGTTCAAGGAGCTTCGCAGTTGTGCAGGTGATGTTGATAGGACGGTAGCTTGTTGAGATGTCTGCTGGTTTGCCTGGTTTTGAAGCTGGTATTATTTTGCCAAGCTTCCATGATGATGGTATGCAGCCGGTGTTGATGGACGCATTGTAGATGTCGGTGATGAACTGTTTGGCAATGGGGCCCAGGTGCTTGAGATGTAGATTAGCGATACCATCTGGTCCGAGACACTTGCTAGCGCTTGCAGCTGTTATTGCCGCGCTAACCATAGGTGTAGTTATGATGGTTGGGTCTGTGCCAGTTTTTTCTTTGGACAGGCGGATGATGTTGCGTTTTATGGTTCTTGACACCTTAAGGTTTGGTTGGTCAAACACGGAACTTCAGAGAGATGCCAAACAAAACGAAGTATGTTGAAATGATTAACTGTAGCAAGTAAGCAACATGTTGAAATGATTAACTGTAGCAAGTAAGCAACAGAGAATATACAGTATAACTATAACGTGACTATGTTAATATCTTCAGTTAATGAAGAAATCCAAGTAACAAAAGTTTGCCACTAAGTGTTGCGTTTTTAGAAAATAGGATAAGCAAATGAGCTTAGCAATATATGATTCGGTTTACATGTTCATACCGCCGCATACGATACTCTGTCATGTGTAATAACTCATGCTTTTGTATGTCCTGGGTTATGTAATTATGTAAGCAACCTTTGGTTATGGCAGATGTGAGCGTGGTCTTGCCGTGATCGACGTGACCAATTGTGCCGATGTTGAGGTGAGGCTTGTCGCGTTTGAACACCTGAAACATTATTTTCACAATTTCTCTTGTAAAAGTTGTTTCAAAACTTTCGTGAATGGTTAAGGTTAAAATTCGTTTATCCGTGGTGTACATCTTTGAAATTATCATAAGAGAGCATCTCAAGATCTCGAGTTTCAAGATACGACACGACGTATATATAACTAAGGTGCGAGGTGAACACGACCACGACATATAATGTTTCAGAGGCGACACTCCTCTGTTTAGCTGAGCAGAAACAGACGGGATCAACCTTCTTTTTGCCGGGCGCTGCGGCGTAACTTCTGGATGGGACGGTGCATAGTAAAGGCAACAACTGACAGGAGCTCGGTCGGGACACGCAACCACGCACAACTGAAAACAAGTCGTACTATGAAGGTAATCGTTTAGCCACTCTGAAATTTGAATAGACTTTATGGTCTTTAGCCATCTGCTCTGCTGTTTGCTTTTCTCTTAGTACCTTGTTTTAATACCAGTACGCTTTGGTACCTTGGCCTTATTATTGGTTAAAGAGTGATAAACCAACCAGTAGATGAAACAGTACGGCCAAGTGCAGCCAGCAGCACCATCTTGAACGAATTGTTTCGAAGACCGACAGCAACTTCGAACTGCAATTCGAATTATTTTCAAGTTTGTTTAACTAACAAGTAAAATACTACTCTATTGCCTATAAGAGCTAGAATAGAATCTGACGGACATAAAAACCGACTAAAATGTTAATACCAATTTAGCAACAATTAAAATATGACTAAAATAACGATCTTCAAATCGGAGAAGCTGAGAAATAAAGGAAAACAATTATTTGAACGGGCGATCACCGATTATTTTTGGTAGAACAATTACACAAACTCTCCACAAATCAAGTCAAGCGTAAAATAGTCTACTTACCTCTAAAGCGTATTTTGTTTATCTAAAGTAGCTTGAAAATTTGTTTTCGAATTAAAAGAAGAAAATGATAAGATGGGATTAACTTCCATTGTCTGGTCAGGATATCTTGTTACTCCGAAAAATTTTCGTAATTCTTTTCGAGCACATTTAAATTGCGGGGTGCGCCCTCTTTTGACTATTCTATTTTGGATTCTAGCACTTAGTGTAGATTGAGTGAGTTGAGGGAGTTAGTTAGTGAGTACAAACTTACTGAGTGACAGTTCGAGTTAATGAGTGGTGAGTGAATGAGTGAGTGAGTAAGTCAGTAAGTAAGTCAGTCATCCAGTCAGTCAGTCAGTCAGTGAGTAAGAGTGGGTGACAGAATGACCAGAGAGTTAGATGAGTAAGTAAGTGAGGGAGTGATGAAAAATCAAGTAAATGAGACTGAGTGAGTAAAAAATGGTTAAGTTAGTGATTGATTGATTGGTTGAATGAGTCAGAGAGTCAGTGAGGGAGCGAGTTTGTGAGTACAGAAGTGAGTGAGCGACGGTGTGTGTGAGTGATTGAGTGAGCTAATTATAGTTTGAAAAGGGTAAGAGTTCGTTCTGATACTCTTTAAAACTCAAATTTATAGAGAAAAACTTGATGAATGGCGTTTAGATCAAATTGGCACTTTGGACCTCAGGAACGTTCCTGTGGTCCAAAGTGCCAATCGAAGTTGAAAGCGGAAACTCCAAATTCCGGCGCGCGCAGAGGTCACTAACGAAACGAAGCTTTCGAACGGAACCAGACGAAAATTCCTTTTCGAAAAATTTTTTTCGCTCGAAAGTTTTTGGAACGGAAATTAGAAATTTTTGTTCGTTAGCGTTCGAAACGAAAGAATTTCGATAAGAACCGAACTAAAATTAAATTTTTTATTAACAGTCTCGTTAGTTTTCGATAAAAGTTTCGTTTAAAAAAATCCTTCTCAATTATAAATATAATTCATTCAAAAATTATTTTTTCAATTTACTCATTTTACTCATTTGACTGAATTGAATAAGACGGACATTTCGTCCAAAGTGCGAACACTATGAGTATAATGCACTAGCACAATTACCAGCGGTCGTTCAAGACCTGTGCTGAAATCTCATACATCAAGAGATAAACAATAGTGAAGAGGGTTAACCACTATTCTCAGATCAACTCGTCTATTCTCATGCCCGAAACGAGTTACACAAACACACAACTGCCCAGATACATGAAACAGTGAGGATTTCACATAACTACATATGTACACACATAAAGCAGCTTCCAAGTTGATGTTCTATACCATGCTATTCATTTTTATCAGTCAAAGAGCTGATCAACCGATCGGTCGATCAATGAATCAGTCAGTCAGTCAATCTATCAGTCAGTCAAGTCAGTCCGTTAGTTAGTTTGTCAGTCTATCAGTAATTCAATCTGCCAGTCAGTAAGCTATTCATTGAGTCAGTGAGTTGGTAAACCAATCAGCCCGTCATTCAAAAAGTTTGTCACTCAGTTAGTTTCTAAGTTGGTCAATCAATCAGAAGGTATAATGATAGTAGTCCAATAAAACGGATCGTTTGTGATTGATAAGAGAAAATCTGACAATTATTTTTTAACATGACGACAATCAAGTAACCGGAAAACTTTTCATCAAAAAAATACGCCCTTTGTAAGTCAGTTGTTAGTTTTACGCAAACTCTTGTTTGTGATAAGCCGCATTAAGGTTTGTGTATTTTTTACTCTCTCTAAAAATAAGAATAAGTGATTTCAGCGTGGCGTGTTGTTCTTCAAAAATTATCATTCAATTTCTTATGTATTTTCAAAATGTTTTCTTCATTTCAGACGTTCGCCGGCAGTGAAAAATGACGTCGCTGATCAAGCTGGTACGCGAATCACTGGCTGAAAGCAACAACGATGTACGACTCATCGCCAAAGAGGTTCGAGTTTTCGTACGCTTTTGCAGGAGGGGGTTCAAGGAAAGATACAACAGGTATTTCGGGTCTAAGTAAATGGCTGGATACTCGAATGGTAAGTGGCGAATCACGTAAAATACCGCCAATTATACCCCACGCCCACTGTACGTTGACGGGGTGTGGGTGGGGGGGGGGGGGGACTGAAGTGACGATGTGTAACATCACTCGGGTCCTCCAAAAACACCACAAGCTCAAGCAGCCCACTATTATAGCAAGTTCCTATAACACAAATCCTCCTCAATACAGTCAGTCAGTCATTCAATCAGTCGGTGAGTCAGTCACTCAGTCTCAGTCAGTCAGTAATTTCAATCAATCTGCCAAGCAATCAAAAAGTCAGTCAGTCAGTCAATAATTCAATCGGTTAGTCAGTCATTCATTCAGTCAAAAGTTCAATCCATCTGTCAGTCAGTTAATCAGTCACTCAAAAGGCAGTCAGGTCAATATATCAATCAGTCGCTCAAATAATCCGAACCGCCCTTTGGCGTCTGACGAACACAAAACAGAAGGTGCAATTTGTCTGGACTGGCATGATTTTTGTCGCTTCCCTTGTCAAGTGGTTAAGGCGGCGGCCTCGCATGTCGATGGTCCAGGTTCGAGCCCCGGGTTGAGACACAGCGAATTCAAGAACGTTGTTGATGATCAGTGATTGTCATTGTAAATCGGATGACCGTTATTTCACTTTATTTGTGACTTGGTATCCAACTTTGCTATTATGGCATAACAACTGAATAAATTTTTTTTAATGATTCATTGAGTTAATATTCAAAATAATCGACTATATTCTGATAGTAAACTTCAGGCCCGTCACGCGTGTACCGCCCACCACGTGAGCAATGCTCTACTCAGCGTGTCCTTCCTCATCTGCAAGTACTACGACACACCCTGCCAGTTCTTATTCCCTCGGAATGTGCAGTGCGGCATCGATATGGTCGGTGCTTAGGCTGATTAAGTGACTTGACTTACTAATTAATTACTTGTTTGATCGATTGGTTGATTGATCGGTTGATTGATTGGTTGGCTAATTGATTGATTGATTGATTGATTGGCTAACTGTTTGAGGGATTGATTGGCTAACTGATTGATTGATTGCTTGTTTGGCTAACCGATTCATTGGTTGTTTGAGTGGCTAGCTAATTGATTGATTACTTTATTTGGAAGATCGATTGACTCACTCATTGATTGCTTCAACCGGTTGATTGTGTGGCGTGGCTGCTTCATGGACCTGAAAACACCTAATTAATATTTATTGATAGTTTGAGATCAACCTTCAAGTAACGTATAATTTATGACGACCGCCAATTTGTTTGTTTCTCATTTCAGCGCGAATACCAGATTCTCATGTTCGCGATGCTCGTCGTCTTTTTCAAGAATCGCAAGTCCAGTTAGTTTCTCGATTAACATGAATATTTTTGGCTGGTGAAGTACTTTAGCCTTCTTTCGTCGTGTTCACTTAACTCGAGTCAAACTTGAAAAATCCGATAAAAGTGTTTTTTTGGTTCAGCTTTACCTCTGCCGATCTTAGCATACTCAAATCCTTTATTATAACTCGCAGGCATTTGTACTGTCGTTAAAATTAAACTAACAATATTCAAAGTTGAGTATTCGTGCACCAACTTGATAATAAAAAATAAACTAGAAACATGGTCAGTATAATGTTTGTGTGTTTTCAGCGTCATGGCTGCACTACCTGTCTAACGTATTCGTATACATGAAGATAGCCAACATGGTGCTGTTCATGAACGTTGATCCATTCATCGGAGTCATCTTCGCTGCCCTCGTACTCAGTCGGTTTACTTTATTCCTTATTCTTTCAGTTAAATTGACTTTTTATGTTTTTATTGCGCAGTTTGTTTATGGGGTCTTATTAGGAATTATTTTAATGTTTGAACGAATCGTCGAAAAAAAGCTCGACAAGTTGTAAACGAATAGAAAGCTCGACATGTTACCTCACTGTTATTGTAATTTGTAAGTGAAGGAGGTTGGGTTTAGAAAATAGTGCGATCCCGTTTTCAGTGTACATTCAATCAAACATAGTCTGAGGATGAGGATTCAAAACCCAGTTCAAATGTTAAGTTCTGATGATCGAACTAAATCTGATTCAACTTCGTCATCCTTAAATATAACTTGAAGTTGAATAGCAGAAAGTAGCTGAATACGAAACCATTTACTGAAACATTGTAAAAGTCGGTAAGCCTTTCGTTTATGATGTTGCCTCTCCTCTAGCCTCTGTTCCTAAACTAGTTCCTCGTTTCAGTAACGTCCGTTTTGTTCCCGGAGCCGGCGTACAAGGGTCCAGAGAAGGTGACCTATTTCCATGGCGTCGACTTCAAGGAAGAGCTCGACCGCAACAAAAAGTGCGTGTGGATGATCGAGTTCTACACAAACTGGTCGCCCGAATGCAAACGCATTGCGCCCGTCTTTGCCAAGCTCAGCGAACAGTTGGTTGTTGTTGTTGTTGTTGTTTACGATGATGTTGTTGTTGTGACTGCTGTTGTTGTTGTTGCTGTTATTTCTTCAATACGAACCAATCAGTCAAAGGCTTCGGCGCATTGTTCGGTTCATATGTTGCTAAAAAATCATGCAAAACTTTAGTAAACTAGAGAGTAAAAGTTCACACCAGAACCGTGGAGTAGCAAAAACTCACTGAGTAGTCAAGATGCCTGACTTCAGGTTTGCGTTGTCCAACATGAAATTCGGCAAAATTGACGTCGGGAGAAACGCCTGGGCAGCTGAACACTTTTCGATTAATGCGGCAGCAACCAGTAGACAGGTTGAGGGAATGACTGGTTGAATGACTGACTGATTAAATGACTGACAAATTGAATTACTGGGTAATGGAGTGACTGGTTGAATGACTGTTTGATTGAATGTTTACTTGTCTGTGAATTTAATGACAGGTTGTCTGTGAGTTGAGTGACTGGTTGTCTAACTGACTGTATGAATGACTGGTTGAGTGACTGACTTAAATGTGAATATCTGGTTGCAGCTGCCGAGCATGATTCTGTACCGGGGTGGCAAAGAGGTGATGCGTCGACCGATCGTGCAACGGGGACGTGCCATGCCTTACGTGTTCAAAGAGGTTGTTGCCTGTTGTTGTTGTTGTTGAGTTTGTTGTTGTTGATGGGGTTGTTGCATGATGTTGTTGTTGAGTTTGTTGCTGTTGTTGAGGTTGTTGTTGTTGTCGTTGTTGATGAGGTTGTTGCATGATGTTGTTGTTGAGATTGTTGCTGTTGTTGAGGTTGTTGTTGTTAAGGTTGTTGTTGTTGTTGATGAGGTTGATGCATGATGTTGTTGTTGAGATTGTTGCTGTTGTTGAGGTTGTTGTTGTTAAGGTTGTTGTTGTTGTCGATGTGGTTGAGGAGGTTGTTGCATGATGTTGTTGTTGTTGAGGTGGCTGTTATCGGGTCATTATTATTATACTCGCTGTTGTTGTTATAGTTGTCAGTGTTACTAATGTGTTTTTTTGTTAATGTTGAAGTTGTTCCCGTTTTTGAAACAAAGTTGTTCTGAATTTATTGTTGTCGATGTGTTGAATGTTATGTTATGTTTCAGGAGTTTGTCATCTCTGACTTTGACCTGGCCAACGTGCACAAGGAGTGTCGGGAGCAGCTGCCCAAGTACGACAAGCGCAATGAGAAGAAGACGGGTGCTGACGGAGATGGGTCGCATGTTAAGAGTGATTAGATGTTGTTGTTAATGCAGCCAGTCCATGTTGTTGTTGTTGCTCTACTTATACATCTGTAAACTGAAACCTTTGTCATGTGAGCCTGAGCCAGAAATACCCTTGTGTAGGTGAACCAAGCTGGAAGGCTCGCGAATATAAAGGTTAACCTGCACTTTTTTGTACCTTACTTAAACATATTGTCGCATGAACGTGTTTACAGATGGTGAAAGGATTACGAAAGGTTGTATCATTACTAAGTTATGATGTTCTGACTAGACTAGACTAGAGTGACACTCACTGTACTTTACATAGTGATTATGGTAGTGTTTTCCCAATTGTGCGATTCAAATCAATGCGATTTTTATCATTGAAACACAGTTCATTTGGTTCCTGTTTAAACGAAAAAAGATTCGACGACACGTTCAGTGGAAACATGAAGCACTTACTGGGTTTGGCTACCTTTTTGTTTGCTCATATTTCTGTATGATTCTTTGTTTTAGCATATTTATTCAGTTGAAAATCAGTGCATGGGTGTTTTGTTCTGATTTTCAACAACAGCTTATTTCTGACACTAGTTTTCATTTAATCGTCTAAATCAAACGCTAGTTCTCATGTCCCATTTTATGATTTGTTTCATATCATCGTCATTCGATGGGTGACGATGTTTTGTAGTTTAATTGTTTGTCATCGCTGGTTGCTGTGTAAACTTTTTTTGATATATAATTACGACCAGCGGAGACAGGCGCTGTTTCCTTTCATTGACATTAATTCTTATTTTATGTACTATTGCCCCCTCCTCCAGACAGCTAGTCCCTTACTGATCATGCACGCATATTCTTCTTTTTTCTTGGAAAAAAATCATCTTTTTTCCTGTTTTGATGAATAGACATGTTTATTTAATTAAAATGAAGTGAATGAGACACTTAAATATGTTGTATGGGATTCACGTACGTTAATAATAGGAAAACTACGGTAATACTAAGTGGAATAACCAATCATTCATTTCCAATCGTGGGTTGATATTCTTACCTATACCTTATAAATTATAGCTTCATAATAAACCAGCCTGAATAACTAATGGCATTTCTGTCTGACTGAGTGATAGAGAGAGTGGCATGCTGGCTAGCTCTAACTTTTTTAGAATATAAAAATCGGTTTCTAGATTAGGAAAATAACTGTTGCGAAATGCATGTTTCTGTCAATAACAACAGCCAGTATGATTATTATAGTTTTTTGTTGTTGACTGATTGACTGACTATCAATAACTGATAATCTTAAGATTCTGTGAAAGAGATTAACAAAAGTACCAGAAACAAAACCACATATCCATCGCATACCTGTCAACTCACTCAATCAGCGAAACCATTGTGTATTTTTCATTCCACTAAAAAGACTGGGACGCCAGCAGTCAAATTGATTAGGGTGCTTTCAGAGTAAAAAGGAAAGTAAAATCTGTAAACCTATTGACTGAAAACAAAATTGACTTCCCGGTCAATCGGTTTACAGATTTTACTTTCCGTTTTACTTTCCTTTTTACTCTGAAAGCACCCTTACCAATTGCACCCATCTTTGGCACACATCAAGAAATTCCAAAAAGTATCCGACGATGCGATTACACACAAACAAAATTCTGGAAAAAAGCTTGCAAACCAACAGTTAAAAACAACTCAAACGGACATCTTGGATAGTCCAATTATACTACGCACAACCTTTCACTTATGAAATAAATACACAAACGAAGTGTGACAACCCTGATGTGACACGGCCATGCCAGTGCCCCCACTCTCCCCGTCACACCAAAACAGGCACACAGACCAGTCGCAAGGCAATGTCAGCCACCAGACAACCAGAAAAAGAGCAACATCAATTATTTTACAAACAGATCAGTATCATCACACAGAAGCGCGATTCGACACGGTACCTCATGTCAATCGACACATGGGAGGACAAGTTTATACAATTACAACTTGGGCTTAAATATAGATCAACACAAATTCGCCACGATTGATCTCATCCGCACAGATGGTACAATCCAATACGATACCACACCCTAAACACAGCCAGCAGTAAAAAACATGTACATAACCAGTTCATATTTCAATATTCTCGTATGTACATAACATATGTAAGAAATTACAAGTATCAAAAAGACATAATTTAAGTTATATACAATTGTCCAAACTCTTATTTCAGCCACTCTGTACCTTGGTTCTGTAAACTACATTAATTTGTCTTGTAAAACATAAGAACGCCGTTGTTACCGTAGCTCAATAACCAACCTTCTATGTAACTCATTATACACTGTCGTAAAGAAGATGGTCTACGGTAGTCGTAAAGCCTGGTCTGTTCCAAACTTGCTGTACTTGCGAATGTTGGAATGTCCTGAACAAATGGGTGGAACGGATGCCATCAGTGTTCTTATGTATTTTCACCGATTAGCACATAAGAAGCGCTGACGTGGCCAGTAGATGACACTGGTTTATCGGTGTCTTGGGTTAGTTGACTTTCATTAACTTTGGCTTATTAATGTACACGATACCTTGTACTTTCAGACTGTCATCATGTAAAAAGAGGATTGGGCTAAAGCGAGGAGGCGAGGCAAGATTTCGCAGTCGAGCACAGAAAATTATGTTTATTTAATGTATTTTAGAAATGTTTATTTAATGTATGTTTTCTGTTACTTGTTCAACCGACTGTCTGAGCACAGTGTTGTAATAATATAATAATTGTACATCTGCTGAAAATGCTAATAAACGCCCCGAATCAGACCCGTTACCAGCCTAGAAAAATCGCAATCGGTGACAGTCAGATCAAACGACTCATTATCGTACGGATATCAAAGTCTACGCAAAAAGCGGACTGCGTTCGGGCGACCCAACTTGATTCGACGGAGCCGGATGCCATCTTTACGCTCAATTATGTAGAAACAAACGACATCATGGACGCAATCAAAAAAAACAGAAAGGACCGATCTGCTTTCGAGACGACCTTGATTTCAAACGCGCTACTCGAGTTGTGTGACATCGTGCAGATGTGGTAATTAACAATTCCTTATATCTGCCTAATGATTTTAAAAAAATTACGTAAGTTTATGTTTATACCCCAAAAATGTACATTTTGATTGATAGACAATGTATCCTGATAACCAATTTTATTATTATTTATTGGCTGCATGACGGAATTGTCCAAGACGTTTCTGAAAAAAAACTGATAAACCGTAATCATTATAAACTACACAATCGGACACCTCGCATACCCCGTTATACTGCAAATAACGATTAACATAAATCTAAGCCTGAGTTGCGACCACGACTTTAGGAAGGATATTCAAAAAACTTTGGCAGACAGCAACCACAAACTAAAATAAAGCAAGTTTGTATGAACAACTGTACTCAAGATGAGCTTCACCAAAGGAACCAAATCATATGAATCATGTACACCAGCACTCAAACGGACATACCAATATCAAGAAATTGCCGAAAGGATCCGACGATAAAACCACATAAATCATTGTTTGCAACGATATACTTGAGAGGTGCGACACCGTCCAGCTGTGTGATTGAAACTACCTGAATGATTGACAATGTATGTAAATACATGTTATTTATTACTCTGTGATTGACAATGTATGTACATCTTATTTATTACTCTTACCTTTTTTAACGCCTTGATTGATAATCAGCAAATAATGTACACTGATAACAAACTTCATGAGTAACCTAACACATTTGATAATTTTTCATTCTTCATTGTTATTCAACATCTGCTGTATGAATCTACTTTTTAATTCCGAATTTGGTAACTTGGTTCATACAATTAATTTGGTTGATTCTGCTTTGAGCGCAACATTGAACACTAAACACCAGCATCACCACCAACGAACCCGCATAATAATCTTGGGCCCACCCAAAAACATTCGAGGCGATACTTACAAAATCGGCAAAGCGGTAAACAATAAACTCGACCCGAAAACAGTGTTACATAGTGAGTGACGGACACTGATGAAACAAGTTTGTACGATCCTTTGTATTTCACCGATCGTCAGTTTGAGAAAAAAATGCTAAGCAAAGCAGAGATCATTGATCTGCCATAAACTCATACGCCCTGGATCCTTTATAAAAAATACCCGACACCTTGGTCCTTCATACTCAAATCAGCATCTAACACAATACATTCATTTCATACGTATTTTGTTATAATCAAAACCTTCACGCGGCGGGAGTGTGGAAACGAAACTCCGCCACTGGACTTTTTCATACTGGGGCTCATTTATTTAGATTCGTTTGATTGTTTGAAGGTAACTCGTACGTCTGACTACCGTTGTAAATGCCATGTTCAATAAAATCAATCAATTCGAATACTCTTTGGCCACTGATTACTTATTATTATGCGCCAAATAAAGAAACTTCAACAACCAATTAATCCACTTTAAGCACAATCTCGAGCTTAACGACACACTCATCTCTCAAGAATATGAAACAAAAATTAGAAAGTCATAAAGAACCTCGGTGTCTGTCGTTGTCCTGTAATTTGAGATTTTTCTCTCCGCGACTGCGAATTGAGTGAAAAGAACTTTATAATTAGTTCGAACGTGGAAACGTGAACTGGAGGGGTCAACTAGGTTATATTTAGGTTTAACATAATTCAACGATTTATTCTTATGTGCAAAGAGCGCACACAAAAATTGGTTTTGTAAAATTGACGGGCGTTTCGATCATAAATTAAGGCTGTCACTTAAGAGTCTCAACACTAATTACAATGTTGATTATCAGTTAGTGTTTAACTGATTGACTCACTGACTGACCCTCCAACTGACTGACTTGTTTGACTACCTGGCGAACGGACTCGTTTGCTGTCTGACTGATTGACTTCTGAACTGATACTGAATGATATTAGTGCATTAGTGAATGCAAGTTTGATGTTTGGAACTATTTCCGTTAATTGGTTTTATGTGAGAAACCAAGAATACATAAATGTTTTTATACGCGTTTAGTTAACAAATTCCCTTGCTACGGTTCGAATACCAGTCGAAGAAACTGACTGATGGATAAACTTTTTTTATTCATATAAAGGTAATAGAAGGCACAAAAATGACTAACAAGTACAGAAGAAAGTAACGAGAATAACGAGTAACGAGTAAAAGAATAACGCATTACACATAAACTATGAAAGAAAAAAACATAATATTTTGAGAGCAAGTTAATAAAAGGTAATCACTGACACAATTAAAAAAATTAAGCAAAAGACCACTAGTTTGTAACGTATAAGACTCCTGAAAAACAAATATAATACACAAGAGATTTAAGTACGGCAACAAATATTAACAAGGAGAAGCAAAATTGAGTAAATGACAGAAAGAATACATGAGAAGAGATAGGTACTGTAAGTAAAGTATGTAATGTAAACCAAAGGTCAAGGTGAAGTGAAGCTAAGGAAAGAATATGATAACTAGAAATACAGTGTATGGAACTAACAAATTGAGAAGCGAAATAAAGATAAAAAATTAAGAAAGAAAAAATTTAGAATTGTATAATAGAAGGAAGAATAATGAAACAATAAAATAGTGAAGGGGAGTAAATAGTATATATACATAGCTGTGTGTGTACGAATGTTTGCGAGGAATAAAAGACGTGCGGCACCGGCAGTAACTGAGATAGTGGATAGCATGGTGAATGTGTAAGTCAACGTGTGAATCAATAGTAATACCAAGATATACAAAAGTTTCAATTTGTTCAACCACAACATCGCCAATAATACAATGGGACAAATCAGGGACGGAAACACGAGTATATCAATCTATTCTAGTCTAGTCAGAACAGCAAAAACATGAACGTGTTTACAGATAGTGAAAAGGATTACGAAAAGTTGTTTCATCACCATCTGTAATCACGTTCATGCGACAATATGTTTGAGTAATGGACGAATAAACATATGTGAACCCACGTCTTCGGGAGCTTTTTAGCTTTGTTTGCCTACATAAACACAGGGTTATTCTGGCTCAGGCTCACATGAAAAATACTTGAGTTTACATAGATAAGTAGAGCAACAATAACCTGGATTGGCTGCATTAACAACAACATCTAATCACTCTTAACATGCGGCCCCCGACACTCTTTGTGCACGTTAACCAGATCAAAGACAGAGATGACAAACTCTTGAAACATAACATAACATTGAACACATCAACAACAATAAATCCAGAACAATTTTATTTCATGAAACGGAAACAACACTTTTTAATAATAATAACAATAAAAACATGAACTAAAATTTCACAGACATCCAATCATTCAATCAGTCAGTCTCTCAACCAGTCATTCAATCAGTCAGTCTCTCAACCAGTCATTCTATCAGTCAGTCTCTCAACCAGTCATTCAATCAGTCAGTCTCTCAACCAGTCATTCTATCAGTCAGTCTCTCAACCAGTCATTTTATCAGTCAGTCTCTCAACCAGTCAGTCTAACAGTCAGTCTCTCAACCAGTCATTCTATCAGTCAGTCTCTCAACCAGTCATTCTATCAGTCAGTCTCTCAACCAGACATTCTATCAGTCAGTCTCTCAACCAGTAATTCGATCGGTCAGTCATTCAACCAGTCATTCAATCAGTCAGTCATTCAATCAGTCAGTCATTCAACCAGTCATTTAATCAGTCAGTCATTCAACCAGTCATTCAATCAGTCAGTCATGGCAGAAAGTCCAGAGCAATGAGTCAAAGCCTGTCTCAAGTCTGTTTTCGAACCCGCAACACCCGTTTAAAGCCTGTTGGACTAAGCACTAAACTAGACAGGCAACAAATCATATTAGGATCAGCAGGTAAATAATGGTAACAAATATGACATAAGCTCCCATTTCGGGCCAGTCACACGTTGCCATCTGCAGGTGTGTGGTTGACGTTTAATGAGTTTGTCAACCAATGTGCCCTTCTGCTCACTGTCACGCCTGAGACGGTCTGCACCATTAAGTTCACTGAATTGAGGTGGCACTGGCACTTAATTGCAGGTTCAGGCAGTCAACGATGAGTTCAAACATTGACTAACTGTCAATCCGAAAAAGATGGGAACTTGAGAGCGTGGAGGAATTCAGCGATGCGGATGTGAGTCAGTCCACTTTCACGGTAATCTAAAATTAGGGTCTACTTCTATATACAAATACAAGAAAACAGTGTGGTTATATACAACATTACCAGATGCCAGTTTTGCAAATTCTGAAATTAGGAAAAAATTTAGTTTTTCACGTATTTTTAGAACATCCTTTTCTCACTGAGGAGAATAATCGGAGATTTTTAACGGCTATCCCCACTGTCACTCAAAGCGCCAAAAAAAACCGGCCCACCACTGGACGGAGCATAAAATAAGCTAGTGAAAAATAGCACTTTTAGCATACCATACCAACCCTGACACGGCGGACGAGCTAATCCTTCAAAGGGAGGGGAAATTCGTCAAATAGAGGGAATCGGCTGTTCTCAGGCCATTTTACCTACGCTTTAGGACACAAATTCAATTTTTCAAAACGCCGAGGGGGAATTCAACTTTTCCCAGTCTTCTCGTCCGCTAGTGTACCCTGATTATTAGGAAGTAATTGTAACAAACAAACCTCGTCGGGCAGCGACTGAATGGAGCTGAAGTCGAGCAGCTCACATTCGCGATCATCAAGCAGCATCATCGTCACGAATCGTCCGTGCCTCTCCGTAAACACTGACTCACATGAAGCACGAAGATCCTTGACTGTTTGTTGGCTGCAGCAATACAAAACTGTTTGTGAAAAATAAATAATGGTGTTGTTGAATTATCTCTAAACTCTACCTACCAACTAAGATAGCGTCGTAGTCTCGGCGAATATACAACAGAATATCAACAATATCCTGCTGTTGTAGCCAAGTTACGCAGGATCATATAGAACAATATTAATCAAGTCAAGTCGTTTAGTCAGTGTGTATACTGACAAGAGGGCACAAAAAATGACTAATAAGTTAGTCGTGGCGTGATGTGCATGATACAATACAATAAAGTAAAATAAGCAAAAATTTATTTAGTGTAATTAAAATTGAAATTTTTAGAGGAGGAAAATGGTAAAAATAAGAATAAAAAGAATCACCGGACAACAAAATATATGATTATTATTTATTTTTTTTGAAAAAGTTAAAATTAATAACCAACAATGGCATCGGCATGCGCACTTTCCATGTCTTGGGTACGCCATCCACATCAAAATGGTACGTCACAATCAGCGGCCGTTCCGTCAATACGAATCCGGCAGTCGGCGCGGTTACGGCTGAAAAAACCACACATATCTTTGCAAAAAGCATACAAATATTAATGAAGCAACACTCATGCTTCATACTTGATGCTTTTGTCGCATGCCTAGAACAGTTAGTAGGGTGCCAGCCTCGGAAACTGCTGGTCATGAGTTCTAACCCTGACGTGTTACCCTGGAGTTTCTGCCATTGCCCGTCAGTTTATTCAACTTCTACGAACAACACAGTTCTGTCTGATATGGCATTATTGGGGTGCCTTGCTGGCTTCTTTAATGAACAAATCCCATTGAAGTCAAATACCAAACGACTAATGATAACCAACGTTGAGTTGACGGTGCGACTATCTGAGGTGTTGATGACTGACCGTGGGCAGATGTTGATGGTGCAGGTCGTCTTGGTGCAACTGCAGCAGTGGGCCTGTTGGCTTGGCCAGATGTGGATGGCTGAAAACGCATTTACTCAATCACTCACTCCACTCATTCACTCACTCACTCACTCACTCACTCACTCACTCACTCACTCACTCACTCACTCACTCAGTCAGTCAGTCAGTCAGTCAGTCAGTCAGTCAGTCAGTCAGTCAGTCAGTCAGTCAGTCACCTCACTCACTCACTCACTCACTCACTCACTCACTCACTCACTCAGTCAGTCAGTCAGTCAGTCAGTCAGTCAGTCAGTCAGTCAGTCAGTCAGTCAGTCAGTCAGTCAGTCAGTCAGTCAGTCAGTCAGTCAGTCAGTCAGTCAGTCAGTCAGTCAGTCAGTCACTCACTCACTCACTCACTCACTCACTCACTCACTCACTCACTCACTCACTCACTCACTCACTCACTCACTCACTCACTCACTCACTCACTCACTCACTCACTCACTCACTCACTCACTCACTCACTCACTCACTCACTCACTCACTCACTCACTCACTCACTCACTCACTCACTCACTCACTCACTCACTCACTCACTCACTCACTCACTCACTCACTCACTCACTCACTCACTCACTCACTCACTCACTCACTCACTCACTCACTCACTCACTCACTCACTCACTCACTCACTCACTCACTCACTCACTCACTCACTCACTCACTCACTCACTCACTCACTCACTCACTCACTCACTCACTCACTCACTCACTCACTCACTCACTCACTCACTCACCTCACTCACCTCACTAACTCACACTCACTCACGTTTTGGTGGTAGGCTATCCGCTCGCCCTAAAAAGTATGATGGGTTACCTCCCCCCCGGCGGTCCGCCCCTGCTGTTGGCTGACCTGAATCGTTGGTTCTTCTTCAAATTGCGTCTCCTCCGTGTCATCAGCCGACCACCAGTCATCCAGTTCATTCCTCTTCTTCTCAAGCTTCTTCACTTTCTGTTCGCCCTCTTCATCCTCGTTCGAACCCAAAACATTCTGACCGTTCCGAGAGCGTTTCCGGTTGTTTGTACGCGCTGGCGTATCTTAAAAATATATTCTAATAATTCTAATAATTGGGGTGGTTCTCGTGTAACAATTCAAAAAGAGCAAGAAAAATTGTAGAATGAAAATGCCGTTTGCCAGTCCGGCCTCCCAACGACTAGGAGCCAACAAGCACAGCACAGACATTTCGGTTACCCAACCGCAATATAACAACAACAATGTGAACAACCAATAAATGCAAATAAATTACCAACCGGAATCCATCGATTTATCTTCATTATTCACTTCGTCGTTCTCCTCGTGGTCACCATCATCATCCAACGACTCATCCGTACTGTCATACAACAGCTTACTGTCGTCCGTATGTGCCTTTCGTACTGGCGAGTTGGGGCGACGTCGGACCTGATCATGAACATAGAAACAGGGTATTGACTTGGTATGTATCTAATGATAAAACCATAAAAGTATTTATAAGACTACTCACAATTACGGCTTGATAATTGTTTATGACCAAGGCCTGCCGTAATAAAAACACTGATTTCTTATAGAAAAATATGAGAACAAATCAGAAGTCAAGCAAAATAATGGCTAATAATGATTGGAAATTGGAATGTAACCTGTGAGATGACTGCCTTGTAGATATCGGCACCAGATACTCGCTTCTTTCGGCTCTTGATTTGATAATCACGGCGCGTCGGTGGTTGTCGGTCCGGGTCTATACCTTCTGAAAGCAACCAACTCTGGATCACTAGCGGACGAGACGGGGCGGATGAAGGAACTTCCCCTCTTTGGCAGATTAAAAAAAATTGTTTGTTTTCCCTAAGGTGGAGATAAATGACATAACTTTCTAACAATTCCCCTCTTTGAAAAGGTCACCTTCCCTTTGAGTCAAATTTTGATCCATCGATGAATCCAGATCATTGAAGTCAAATTTTGATTAGGCGAGCAACAGGAATAAAATAGCAAGCACAAGCATTTAGGACAAATCACCTCTGGCATCCCCTTCTTCAGTCAATTACAACAACTCACCTTTACGCATCACCTTCTTCATTCGATCGATCAACGCATTGATGTTTGTTCGTTGACTGTCGGTCAGATCGGTCGTCTCCGGGTCAGCCAGAAACGCCTTGGCATGATCAGTGGCAAACCAATCCTGCAAACAAAATTCGTAGAAAGAGCTTAATTTTGAAATAGAAAGATCCATATCCATCACTCTGCAAACTCATGTACGTCAATCAATGTCGGTAAAAAAAAACTATCAGCTCGATTGATGGTTTTTACTATTTTAAAATTCGATATCGCTGCCTTTTCATCGCAGATTCGTAAGACCGATTATATACGAGTCAACCCAATGAATTCGAAATCAGAAAAAATTCATGGTCATACGATACTTAGTTATGTGTACTCATGCGTTTGCATGTCTTGGGTCTGCCCTTAATCTAATAAAATGAAAAATCATATATTATATGATTGAAAAGAGCCGCAATAACGTGTGCATCTTGAAGTACTGGATTGGCACCGTAGCGTAGCAGCAGGCGTACGCACTTGATTATCAGGTCGACATCACCATAACTGAACAAACTACACGCGTACGACAGGGGCGTGATCGACATCAGCTCTTCAGAATTGTCGGCTTTCATGATCGTACATCCTGGATAGAAAAATCCAATGATTAATGAATATTATATTTAGACCTGCTGACACCTTGACCGCTGTTCAAAACTCCGATGACAAACAACCACTAGCGGACGAGGAAGGATAGGAAAAGTGGAATTCCCCCTCTTTGGCGTTGTCAAATATTAGAATTTGTTCCCTAAAGTGTAGGTAAGATGGCCTGAAAATTGTTGAACCCTTCTTTGACGAAATTCCCCTCCCTTTGGAGGTTTGGCTCGTTGGCCAGTGCAAACAACTGAATATATTGATGGGACTAACCTCGTGCTTTCTCGTTGACTCTGGCACCGGCAGCGAGTAGCAGGTGTACAGCGGCAGTACGTGCATTGCCAATGGCATCGTGCAACGGTGTCCAGCCCATCGCATCGTGCGCATTCAAAGTGTGCGGCTAACAATCAACATCACGTCAATCAATATTAAAAGTACGTTTGTGCAGTTGAAAAATAATTAAAATCCATCTGAGTTTTAAATGTCGCCTGTCTAGTGCAGTGCGTAGGACGCCGGCCTCGAAAACCGGTTGCCCATACGGCCCCGAAAAGTTCGAAACCTAACTGAAGACACAGATCCTGACGCGTTGCTCTAGTGTTTCCGCCATTGCCCGTCAGGTTATTCAACTCTCCGGCCACTACGAAAACACCATTCTGATTTGGTATTAGTATGCCTCGATGGCTTCAGTTAATGGTGAAGTCCAAGTGAAAAAATGCGTAGAGCAGCACCGACCTCTCGTTTGATGAGCAGTTTCATCTCGAACAGCTGATTACATCGGGCGGCCACGTGCAGTCGGGTGTCACCCTCGCACAGGGACTTGTTCAGTCGGACTGGCCAACACGGGAACACGTCTTCGTCATCTGCTAATTCATGAAGTGGATGTAACGAGTGAATTAAGTAACGGACGGAAGATATCAGATTCCATTGGTTTGACTCGTATAATGTCAGTCTCACAAGTTACGAACTACAAAATACATTGAATTAACGAAAAAATATAATAAAAGTTAATATAAAAAATTTATTAAATGAAATATAAAGTAAAAAAACTATGTAGACGCAGCAGCTTGAGCTAAATGTTAAAAGATGGATTTATGTTTTGATTTAGAAAGAATTCCAACCACTTTCCGGTTGTTTGGCTGCATCAGCGAGCAGAGCGTGATTGCCTTTGTCCAGATCCTCGTCCTGGTTCTCCTGGCCGCCTTCAGCATTATTACCGATTTCTTCCACCAGTCGCTGGATCTCGCGTTCATACTGTAAATAGATCAGAGAAAGTTAGCATTATTATATTGGGTGAATTGAGTTTGTAACTAGCTTCTACTTTGAAATTAGGGAGTGAGTGAGTGAGTGAGTGAGTGAGTGAGTGAGTGAGTGAGTGAGTAAGTGAGTGAGTGAGTGAGGGAGTGAGTAAGTGAGTGAGTGAGTGAGTGAGTGAGTGAGTGAGTGAGTGAGTGAGTGAGTGAGTGAGTGAGAGAGAGTGAGTGAGTGAGTGCGTAAGTGAGTGAGTGAGTGATACTCTTTTGATAAAATTCTCATGCTCATTAACGAGCCGTTTTTATTTCATTATGGAGAAGATGAAAGCAGAGTGCCTATGCGGGAAAGTAAATTCGTGAGTCGGATTTGTCACGCTATTGATGATTGTTTGTAAGAGATATCTATGAAAGCTGTATAGTTGGTTATCGGAGGAATGGTTATGGTATATTGATGAGTAACAGCCTTGAATACCAACTCTGGCACATGAAAATATTTTTCTAAACAACGTTAATTCTCACCTTGGGTTTTCTAATATCCTTACTCGAGTGAAGCAAAGCTAACGACAATGTAATGCGTCGAATTTACGACTGTTAGTTAAAGGTTGAATCACGTGACATGAATCATTCAGCTTTCATCTAAACAATAGAACATTACAAACGAAACCTGAGTGATTCGATTGGTCAGCTCGATGGTCTCCGAGCCGTTGGCAAGTGCCAGGTTCTGCGCACAACCAAGTGCATCACGCCAATTGTCGAGTGCCTGCAATAACAACATAAGTTGGCAAATATACATTTTATAATTTTACACGCGGTCAAATATGACTCGCGCGTAAAACGTAACATAACCGACGTGGAACTGTAACAGTTGTAAGTGAAAGATATCGTAATAAACTTACAGCCACTTTCTGTCCGTTGTTGAATTTGTATTTGGCACATCTGACAAACAACGGTTCGGCGTGTTCGTGATCGTCGAACTGACGCAGACTTGCAGCCGCCGACTCATCCAACACAGATCGTCGCTTTTCGCATGTCGACAATTCGGACTGCAATTAATATGTACATTCATTCACTCAATTAATTATTCACTGCTCTGACTCCTAGCACGATTCAAAGACTCATCCAACAACCATCGGACCGTTGATAATCAGCTCACTCAATGCAGAATCCCCTTTGTTTGTTTATTTTGAACAAAACTTAACCAAGATGTCTACAGACAAGCATTTACTATGGAAGACCCAGCCGGCTAGATTGAAATCGTGTCATAAAAAATCTAGCAGATAATAGAAAGCTAACCGCTTGTATGTAGCACTCGGCCGCTGCACTGTCCATGGCATCATCATGAAGCAGGTCGCCCGTTTGCTCCAGACACGCACTCCTCAATTCGGGGTTTGACACGGCGTGTTTTTCCAATTGACGACATTTGATGGCTGAAAGATTGCAATATGAAAAGTTGAAATGACGGGATCTCCAATCAAGCAACCCAACCTGTTTTCAGTTGATCCTGCATTTTTGCCTGAGATGTTTTCGACTTTTTAGCGCCAGCCGCTGCCGTCACGGCCAGTCGCAATGTGGATCGGGCAGCCGAATATTGACCAACATTGAATAGCACCTGGCACAATGACCAACTGATCAGCATTAATTCAATCATACATAACTAATATACTGAATCACTGGCGGACGAGCCAAACGTTCACAGGGAGGGTAATTTTCCTAAAAAGATGGGAATTGGCAGAAATTTGGCTATTTCACCTACACCTTGAAGAACAAACTATACTTTTTGAAACCACCAAAGAGGTGTGAATCCACTTTCCCTCCCCTTCTTGTCCGCTAGTGTACTGAATGCATTTCCTCTTGAATGCAGTGAACGCTATGCAGTTATGTAACTCTTCTTGATTCATAAACCAAAAAATTACAACAGGCAATGAACCTAACCCAAAAAAAACACAGTTCAAACCTCGATCGCCAGTTGGAGATGTTCGAGCTTCTTTTGGTCGGCGACGGCCTTGATGAACGAATGGACGGACCTGACGGCCTGCTGGCACAGTGGTTTGTTGGCGCGAATCGGGTGAAACGTACTCAGACAATTCAATACAATCTCACGTGCATCAATTAACAGTCGCTGCACGGTCCTGCAAATATGAGAAATGAGTTATTTTATGTTTTCACGAACTTTTAATTCCTTAACCATGAAGAAAGGTTTTTCCATCACCATTTGTCCATCACCATGCCAGCACATCCAATACAGTTAAGGATTACAACAACATTTTATATAAACGCCAATGAGCTGACCAAGTAATGTCACGGTATTCCGCTGAACATTTTCAACTGATTGTACGAGTCAACCAAGTTTTAGCCAAACTACAGCACTTGTTAGCAAAAAAAGGAAACAAACTTCTTTTCATCGGGATCGAGTCGACCAGACAGAAATCGGCTGAGTAGTTGTACGGCGTTTTGGGCACATTTGTACACCTGGTCGCATCGTTGAGTGCAATACGAATTATGCACCTGACTTGTAAACAAAGTTATAGGCGTAGTGAAATTAAGTTGCAGGGACGATGCGACATGTATGAGGCATTTTCCAGGTAACCGTTTGCTTACAGTTGGTTGATATCCTCCAAAGGAAATGGCTTTCTAATGTACTCAGGCGGTACTGGTTATGTAGGTAACGGAATTGTTGGTTTGCAAACTGATCAACTAACTGACTGACGGACTGATTGACAGACTCAATGACTTACTGACTGACTACCTGATTCATTGACTAACTGACGAACTGACTGAGCGGTTGACTTTTGAGTGACCGACTGATTGATTTACCAGGTGACTTACATACTGACTGACTGGCCGACCTTCTGATTGATTGACCAACTGATCGCCTGAACTGAACTTGATTGCCTTTTTGATTGGCTGGCTGAGTAACTGATTTTGAATGAATAACGGATTGATTGAATGACTATATATCAGAATGGACAGTATGACTGAATTACTGACTGAACTTCTGAGTGAGCAGTTTGGTTCCCTTCAATTCCATCTTTCAAACTAGAATTCTTCATAACTTATTGAAGTAGATAAGAACTGAATTTCGAGCACATGGCTTCCTGTCCAGTCATGCTTAAGCTGCTCAAAAAGACTGATGAAATAAACCTTCGCTAGATTGAAGTACGCGTTGCCTTCCCGCTGCAGTTTGTCACTGGCCGTGATTGACTGTGCCGACTCGATGGCCATTTCGAACTTTCGAACGGCCTATATAAATTAAGGTTACAGCATTTTTAAATCAACATCATGAACAAAAACATATAAAATATGAGTGAAAAAAGTTTGTAACGATGAATTGTAACTTCAGTCAATCTCATGGTAAATCATGACGACACGACAATTAGGTATGGTTCATTAACCTCTTTTGACCTAAGCAAGGTATGGTACCGAAAACGTTTCAATGAAAATAATTGCAACCTTGTTCAGATAATGGCTGCGTCGTATTTCATTCAGATCGAACTCCAATGCTTGTTGAAAGTATGCATCTGCCAGGACGTGGTGAGCGCGCTGTTGCTCCGACTGTCTGACCGATACAACCGGTATATTCGCGCAATCCGACTCATATTCTTTGGCAAACGTCACCGCTTGTTTGAAGTCCCCTGAATTCAATAATAAATAACGAAAATATTCACACATGAAAGGACAGAGAATTGCAAGCTATACATAAATGATAAGAGTGAAACACAACGTCAGCTTCTTGATTCCGTTGGCTGTCGTTAATTAACATTATGTACAATAATAAATGTGTATGAACAATAATAAAAATGAGTCTAAAATCAAATGTTGATAGCTAAAATACTCACACTCACTAGAAACCCCCTGTTTCTCATTTCTTAGAATCCGAGCCACCACTGAATGATTCAAAATCACCAACGACTAACCGGATTTAGCGTGTATTTCAGCCAGACATCGCTTGATCTTGACGGCCTCAACGGCCAGTTCCGGACTGTTCTGTGCCAGCATCAGCGCATCATCAAACTGTTTCAAACAGGGCTCAACGTATTTGAGTCGACCTGCAAACAGTTGACCGGATGGTGCACAGATTTCACATGAATTTCAGATGAAAGATGGTAGAAGGGGCTGAGAAAAATAGGCAGATTAAGGGAAGGGTGCATCTTAAGCATCCAGGTCACAAAATAAATATGAGCAAATGTTTTTCTCGCATCCAGAGCGGTTTCGGGAACTTTATGTTTTGTATCTGACTGTATCAATCGACGAAAATACCTGAGAATCACACGTTTTCCGGTTGGTTGCTAAACAATCAGATTTACCAACCTTTTTCAATTAGATGAATGTAACAGCCACAAAGTTTGAAGTAGCAGTCCATCAACCGTTTGGGTTCTCGCGTCACCCGCGCTGCCTGCAGCTGCTGCTCGTACACTGAAATTCATTGAAAAACGGTTCCCCTCTTTCGACAATTCTATTTCGGAATCTGATACTTGGTGTCGAGTTAGGGAGTCGGTAAGAAAGTTATATAGGAGTTACTATTTGACTGATTGAGTGAAGGAATGAGTTAATGAGGTGGTGAGTGAGTGACTGAGCGGAGGAGTGAGTAAAAGTGAGGGTTGGGTGAGTGAGTGAGTGAGTGAGTGAGTGAGTGAGTGAGTGAGTGAGTGAGTGAGTGAGTGAGTGAGTGAGTGAGTGAGTTATTGAGGGAATGAACGAAGGAGTGAGTCAGTGAGGGGTCAGTCCGAATCAAAGAGTCAAACATAATTGATTGAATCTAAAGAATAAATATATATAAATATATAAACTTCCACAATGCGGATCATGTTGTGTTAGTGATATAAGAAGATCATTAAAAAACTAACACTTGATTTCGGCTGCGGCCGCCGTCATCGCCAAAAAATTTAGCTGCCTTATATTTTTATTCCGTTAATATATACCGCCCTCGTACGTCGTCCTGAATCAAATGTTGAACACACGTAAATGTTTGATTTACTAGCGGTAAACTTGTTAAAATGAAGTGAATCGGCGGGTGGCAGTACCGTCGAGCCTTGAAACTCGGTATGCAAACGGTTCCGCTCTCTACACGGGATGAATCGGAACCATTAGCGGACGAGCTAATCTTCAAAACGAAAGGAATTTTCGTCAAAGAGGCGGGAAATTTAAACGTTTTAGGCCATTTGACCTACACCTTGGGGACAAACTCTACTTTTTGAAAACGCCAAAAGAGGTGGGGGAAACACCACTTTTCCATCCATTTTCGTTCGCTAAGGAATTCATGACCAGGACGGGAGATGGGTCATCTTTACATTGCGTCGCACACATTTATCCAAACTTAACTAACAACACACTCCCAGAAAGTCTACTCTAGAAATTTGAATTAAGAAAAATTCATTTTATTGTGAAATTAAAATGTGCTTATTTTCAAATGAGCGCTAAAAAATTTCTTGCGTAAAGCCAAAACATTTTCCCCAAGACAAGGTTCAAATGCCAATACTATTGTAATGTAATGCAATATTTTTCATACGATATTGAAGTGTAACATGAAGGTGTGTCTCGTCAGGTCTTCGTGAGATCGTTGGCTGTCGTTTATCCATGAATTGGGTCACAGATACCACATGTTACCATTGGCAACAGATGAACCTGGGAAATCAAACTTGTATCAGCTGCAAATATGAAACAAAATTACAAACGTATAATAAAAAAGATTCTCAGTGATTGTCGTTAAGCAAAATTTTTGTTTCGCCATCACCATTTTGAGCATGAATAAGGTTATATTCCAAGAATGAAACGTGAACTGTGAGGGGTCAACTGGTTGGTTGTCTGTCGATTGTTTTTTTCATTTCGGCATAATGCAAGTTCATGATGTTGGACAAAAATTACAATGTTGGAGAAAATTACAAAAGTTGGATTAATTAACTGACTGTCTTTGTGAATGACTGACTGAATGAATGAATGAATTATGGACTGGTTTACATAATGAATGACTAACTGTTTGATTGTTTAAAAGCTTGATTGGCTAACTGATTGATTAAATGACTGACATTTAGATTCCTAGACTTATTGACTGACAGACTACATGACAGACTGCATGACTGATTTAATTTCTGATTGACATGCTGCCTGTAGCATGGATAACTGTTGAAAAGTTACAAAGCCTTTTTTGCTAAGGATAAAACAAAAAAAACATGTAGGTACAGATGCTTCTGATAATGACCACATAGTGAATGTAGACTTTTTTTATTTCTTGGAAATTACAAAATCATTCATTCTTCGCATTTAGTCAACAAGTTCTTTCCCGGCTACGGCTCAAACGTCAGTTGAAATGTACAACTAACTGACTGACTGATGGACAGACTGGCTGACGTACTGACTGAGACTGACTGACTGACAGATAGACAGACTGACTGACTGATTAAGTGACAGAGTGAATGACTCACTGACTCACTCACTCACTGACTGACTGACCGACTGACTGACTGAGTGAATGACTCACTGACTCACTGACTGACTAACTGACTGACTGACCGACTGATTAACCGACTGACACCCTGACTGACTGACTGACTGACTAACTGACAAAAAAGTAGTTTTTCTGTTCAAACCGAGAAAAGTGCATGTAGTGATGCTTCTGATTATTACAGCATAATGAATGCAGTTTTGTTTTTTACTATTATATTTAGTTACTTGGTTCACTGCAAAAAATGATTATCAAAAACTAAAAAGAAATAATTATTCTTTATAGGCGTTTAGTCAACAAGCTCCCCTGCTACGGCTCAAACGCCAATGGTACTACAAAAGAGGTTGTTTTTATAACATATTGATAACAGTGAAACATGAAGGTAAATTCAGCTTCTAGTTTTCGTTGGCTGTCGTTACCCCGTGAATTGGCCAGAGTTCTTCCTCCCCATTTTCAGTAACCTCGGAATTCAAACTAGTTTCAGTTGCATAACGTGAAAGGGAACTTAGAAACTGAAAAAAGAACCTGGGTGGTTGTCGTTACCCCATTATTTGAGCAGAGTTTTCCCTCCGCCACCGCTATTTTGAGCAAAAAGAGCCTTATATTAGGAATGAAACGTGAACTGTGAGGGGTCAACTGGTTTGTGGCTGTCGCTTGTTTTTTTGTTTCGGCATAATGCAAGTTCAAGATGTTGGACAAAAATTACAATATGTTAATGATCAGTTGGAGTAATTAAATGACTGGCTGATTGAATGAATGAATTATGGACTGGTTTACATAATTAATGACTGACTGTTTGATTGTTTAAAAGCTTGATTGGCTAACTGATTGACAAAATGATTGACATTTAGACTCCTAGACTCGTTTACTGATTGACTGACAGACTACATGACAGACTGCATGACTGATTTAATTTCTGATTGACATGCTGCCTGTAGCTTGGATAACTGTTGAAAAGTTATAAAGCCTTTTTTGCTAAAGATAAAACAAAAAACATGTAGGTACAGATGCTTCTGATAATGACCACATAGAGAATGTAGACTTTTTTCTATTCTTGGAAAATACAAAATCTTCATTCTTCGCATTTAGTCAACAAGTTTTTTCTCCGGCTACGGCTCAAACGTTAGTTTCATGTACAGCTAACTGACTGACTGAATGACAGACTGGCTGACGTACTGACTGAGACTGACTGACTGACAGATAGACAGACTGACTGACTGATTAAGTGACAGAGTGAATGACTCACTGACTCACTGACTCACTGACTGACTAACTGACTGACTGACCGACTGATTAACCGACTGACCGATCGACTGACTGACTGAGTGGTTGACTGACTGACTGACTGACTGACAGACTGGCTGACTGAATGACTGACTGACTGACTGGTTGACTGACTGATTGACAACCTAACTGACTGACTGACTAACTGACAAAAAAAGTAGTTTTTCTGTTAAAACCGAGAAAAGTGCATGTAGTGATGCTTCTGAGTATTACAGAATAGTGGATGCAGCTTTGATTTTTAAAATTTTATTTAGTTAGTTGGTTCACTGCAAAAAATGATTATCAAAAAGCTAAAAAGAAATTATTATTCTTTATACGCGTTTAGTCAACAAGCTCCCCTGCTACGGCTCAACGCCAATGGTACTTCAAGAGAGGTTGTTTTTATAACATATTGTTAACAGTGAAACATGAAGGTGTATTCAGCTTCTAGTTTTCGTTGGCTGTCGTTACCCCGTGAATTGGCCAGAGTTCTTCCTCCCCATTTTCAGTAACCTCGGAATTCAAATTAGTATCAGTTGCATAACGTGAAAGGGAACTTAGAAACTGAAAAAAGAACCTGGGTGGTTGTCGTTACCCCATTATTTGAGCAGAGTTTTCTCTCCGCCACCCCGATTTTGAGCAAAAAGAACCTTATATTAGGAATGAAACGTGAACTGTGAGGAGTCAACTGGTTGGTGGCTGTCGCTTGTTTTTTTATTTTCGCATAATGCAAGTTCAAGATGTTGGACAAAAAATACAATATGTTAATGATCAGTTGGAGTAATTAAATGACTGACTGATTGAATGATTGAATTATGGACTGGTTTACATAATGAATGACTGACTGTTTGATTGTTTAAAAGCTTGATTGGCTAACTGATTGACTAAATGACTGACATTTAGACTCCTTGACTGATTGATTACTCGTTGACTCGTTTACTGATTGACTGACAGACTACATGACAGACTGCATGACTGATTTCATTTCTGCCTGTAGCTTGGATAACTGTTGAAAAGTTATAAAGCCTTTTTTGCTAAAGATAAAACAAAAAACATGTAGGTACAGATGCTTCTGATAATGACCACATAGTGAATGTAGACTTTTTTCTTTTCTTGGAAATTACAAAATCATTCGTTCTTCGCATTTAGTCAACAAATTCTTCCCCGGCTACGGCTCAAACATCAGTTGAAATGTACAACTAACTGACTGACTGATGCACAGACTGGCTGACGTACTGACTGAGACTGACTGACTGACAGATAGACAGACTGACTGACTGATTAAGTGACAGAGTGAATGACTCACTGACTCACTCACTCACTCACTCACTGACTGACTGACTGACTGACAGACTGACTGACTGAATGACTGACTGACTGACTGGTTGACTGACTGACTCACACCCTGACTGACTGACTGACTGACTAACGGACAAAAAAGTAGTTTTTCTGTTCAAACCGAGAAAAGTGCATGTAGTGATGCTTCTGACTATTACAGCATAATGAATGCAGCTTTGATTTTTACAATTTTATTTAGTTACTTGGTTCACTGCAAAAAATGATTATCTAAAACCTAAAAAGAAATAATTATTTTTTATACGCGTTTAGTCAACAAGCTGCCCTGCTACGGCTCAAACGCCAATGGTACTACAAGAGAGGTTGTTTTATAACATATTGATAACAGTGAAACATGAAGGTAAATTCAGCTTCTAGTTTTCGTTGGCTGTCGTTACCCCGTGAATTGGCCAGAGTTCTTCCTCCTCATTTTCAGTTACCTCGGAATTCAAACAAGTATCAGTTGCATAACGTGAAAGGGAACTTAGAAACTGAAAAAAGAAACTGGGTGGTTGTCGTTACCCCATTATTTGAGCAGAGTTTTCCCTCCGCCACCCCGATTTTGAGCAAAAAGAACCTTATACTAGGAATGAATCGTGAACTGTGAGGAGTCAACTGGTTGGTGGCTGTCGCTTGTTTTTTTATTTTCGCATAATGCAAGTTCAAGATGTTGAACAAAAAATACAATATGTTAATGATAAGTTGGAGTAATTAAATGACTGGCTGATTGAATGAATGAATTATGGACTGGTTTACATAATGAATGACTGATTGTTTGGTTGTTTAAAAGCTTGATTGGCTAACTGATTGACTAAATGACTGACATTTAGACTCCTTGACTGATTGATTACTCGTTGACTCGTTTACTGATTGACTGACAGACTACATGACAGACTGCATGACTGATTTCATTTCTGCCTGTAGCTTGGATAACTGTTAAAAAGTTATAAAGCCTTTTTTGCTAAAGATAAAACAAAAAAACATGTAGGTACAGATGCTTCTGATAATGACCACATAGTTAATTAATGTAGACTTCTTTCTTTTCTTGGAAATTACAAAATCATTCATTCTTCGCATTTAGTCAACAAGTTCTTCCCCGGCTACGGCTCAAACGTCAGTTGAAATGTACAACTAACTGACTGACTGATGGACAGACTGGCTGACGTACTGACTGAGACTGTCTGACTGACAGATAGACAGACTGACTGACTGATTAAGTGACAGAGTGAATGACTCACTGACTCACTCACTCACTCACTCACTCACTGACCGACTGATTAACCGACTGACCGATCGACTGACTGACTGACAGACTGACTGACTGACTGAATGACTGACTGACTGACTGGTTGACTGACTGACTGACACCCTGACTGACTGACTGACTGACTGACTAACTGACAAAAAAGTAGTTTTTCTGTTCAAACCGAGAAAAGTGCATGTAGTGATGCTTCTGATTATTACAGCATAATGAATGCAGCTTTGATTTTTACAATTTTATTTAGTTACTTGGTTCACTGCAAAAAATGATTATCAAAAAGCTAAAAAGAAATAATTATTCTTTATACGCGTTTAGTCAACAAGCTCCCCTGCTACGGCTCAAACGCCAATGGTACTACAAGAGAGGTTGTTTTTATAACATATTGATAACAGTGAAACATGAAGGTAAATTCAGCTTCTAGTTTTCGTTGGCTGTCGTTACCCCGTGAATTGGCCAGAGTTCTTCCTCCCCATTTTCAGTAACCTCGGAATTCAAACTAGTATCATTTGCATAACGTGAAAGGGAACTTAGAAACTGAAAAAAGAAACTGGGTGGTTGTCGTTACCCCATTATTTGAGCAGAGTTTTCCCTCCGCCACCCCGATTTTGAGCAAAAAGAACGTTATATTAGGAATGAAACGTGAACTGTGAGGAGTCAACTGGTTGGTGGCTGTCGCTTGTTTTTTTATTTTCGCATAATGCAAGTTCAAGACGTTGGACAAAAAATACAATATGTTAATGATCAGTTGGAGTAATTAAATGACTGACTGATTGAATGAATGAATTATGGACTGGTTTACATAATGAATGACTGACTGTTTGATTGTTTAAAAGCTTGATTGGCTAACTGATTGACTAAATGACTGACATTTAGACTCCTTGACTGATTGATTACTCGTTAACTAGTTTACTAATTGACTGACAGACTACATGACAGACTGCATGACTGATTTCATTTCTGCCTGTAGCTTGGATAACTGTTGAAAAGTTAAAAAGCCTTTTTTGCGAAAGATAAAACAAAAAAACATGTAGGTACAGATGCTTCTGATAATGACCACATAGTTAATTAATGTAGACTTTTTTCTTTTCTTGGAAATTACAAAATCATTCATTCTTCGCATTTAGTCAACAAGTTCTTCCCCGGCTACGGCTCAAACGTCAGTTGAAATGTACAACTAACTGACTGACTGATGGACAGACTGGCTGACGTACTGACTGAGACTGACTGACTGACAGATAGACAGACTGACTGACTGATTAAGTGACAGAGTGAATGACTCACTGACTCACTCACTCACTCACTCACTCACTCACTCTCTGACCGACTGATTAACCGACTGACCGATCGACTGATAGACAGTCGACTGACTGACTGACAGACTGACTGACTGAATGACTGACTGACTGACTGGTTGACTGACTGACTGACACCCTGACTGACTGACTGACTGACTGACAAAAAAGTAGTTTTTCTGTTCAAACCGAGAAAAGTGCATGTAGTGATGCTTCTGATTATTACAGCATAATGAATGCAGCTTTGATTTTTACAATTTTATTTAGTTACTTGGTTCACTGCAAAAAATGATTATCAAAAAGCTAAAAAGAAATAATTATTCTTTATACGCGTTTAGTCAACAAGCTCCCCTGCTACGGCTCAAACGCCAATGGTACTACAAGAGAGGTTGTTTTCATAACATATTGATAACAGTGAAACATGAAGGTAAATTCAGCTTCTAGTTTTCGTTGGCTGTCGTTACCCCGTGAATTGGCCAGAGTTCTTCCTCCCCATTTTCAGTAACCTCGGAATTCAAACTAGTATCATTTGCATAACGTGAAAGGGAACTTAGAAACTGAAAAAAGAAACTGGGTGGTTGTCGTTACCCCATTATTTGAGCAGAGTTTTCCCTCCGCCACCCCGATTTTGAGCAAAAAGAACGTTATATTAGGAATGAAACGTGAACTGTGAGGAGTCAACTGGTTGGTGGCTGTCGCTTGTTTTTTTTATTTTCGCATAATGCAAGTTCAAGACGTTGGACAAAAAATACAATATGTTAATGATCAGTTGGAGTAATTAAATGACTGACTGATTGAATGAATGAATTATGGACTGGTTTACATAATGAATGACTGATTGTTTGGTTGTTTAAAAGCTTGATTGGCTAACTGATTGACTAAATGATTGACATTTAGACTCCTTGACTGATTGATTACTCGTTGACTGGTTGACTGATTGACTGACAGACTACATGACAGACTGCATGACTGATTTCATTTCTGCCTGTAGCTTGGATAACTGTTAAAAAGTTGTAAAGCCTTTTTTGCTAAAGATAAAACAAAAAAAACATGTAGGTACAGATGCTTCTGATAATGACCACATAGTTAATTAATGTAGACTTTTTTCTTTTCTTGGAAATTACAAAATCATTCATTCTTCGCATTTAGTCAACAAGTTCTTCCCCGGCTACGGCTCAAACGTCAGTTGAAATGTACAACTAACTGACTGACTGATGGACAGACTGGCTGACGTACTGACTGAGACTGACTGACTGACAGATAGACAGACTGACTGACTGATTAAGTGACAGAGTGAATGACTCACTCACTCACTCACTCACTCACTCACTCACTGACTGACCGACTGATTAACCGACTGACCGATCGACTGACTGACTGACAGACTGACTGACTGAATGACTGACTGACTGACTGGTTGACTGACTGACTGACACCCTGACTGACTGACTGACTGACTAACTGACAAAAAAGTAGTTTTTCTGTTCAAACCGAGAAAAGTGCATGTAGTGATGCTTCTGATTATTACAGCACAATGAATGCAGCTTTGATTTTTACAATTTTATTTAGTTACTTGGTTCACTGCAAAAAATGATTATCAAAAAGCTAAAAAAAATAATTATTCTTTATACGCGTTTAGTCAACAAGCTCCCCTGCTACGGCTCAAACGCCAATGGTACTACAAGAGAGGTTGTTTTTATAACATATTGATAACAGTGAAACATGAAGGTAAATTCAGCTTTTAGTTTTTGTTGGCTGTCGTTACCCCGTGAATTGGCCAGAGTTCTTCCTCCCCATTTTCAGTAACCTCGGAATTCAATCTAGTATCATTTGCATAACGTGAAAGGGAACTTAGAAACTGAAAAAAGAAACTGGGTGGTTGTCGTTACCCCATTATTTGAGCAGAGTTTTCCCTCCGCCACCCCGATTTTGAGCAAAAAGAACGTTATATTAGGAATGAAACGTGAACTGTGAGGAGTCAACTGGTTGGTGGCTGTCGCTTGTTTTTTTTTATTTTCGCATAATGCAAGTTCAAGACGTTGGACAAAAAATACAATATGTTAATGATCAGTTGGAGTAATTAAATGACTGACTGATTGAATGAATGAATTATGGACTGGTTTACATAATGAATGACTGACTGTTTGATTGTTTAAAAGCTTGATTGGCTAACTGATTGACTAAATGACTGACATTTAGACTCCTTGACTGATTGATTACTCGTTAACTCGTTTAATAATTGACTGACAGACTACATGACAGACTGCATGACTGATTTCATTTCTGCCTGTAGCTTGGATAACTGTTGAAAAGTTAAAAAGCCTTTTTTGCGAAAGATAAAACAAAAAAAACATGTAGGTACAGATGCTTCTGATAATGACCACATAGTTAATTAATGTTAACTTTTTTCTTTTCTTGGAAATTACAAAATCATTCATTCTTCGCATTTAGTCAACAAGTTCTTCCCCGGCTACGGCTCAAACGTCAGTTGAAATGTACAACTAACTGACTGACTGATGGACAGACTGGCTGACGTACTGACTGAGACTGACTGACTGATTAAGTGACAGAGTGAATGACTCACTGACTCACTCACTCACTCACTCACTGACTGACTGACCGACTGACCGATCGACTGACTGACTGAGTGGTTGACTGACTGACTGACTGACTGACTGACTGAATGACTGACTGACTGACTGGTTGACTGACTGACTGACACCCTGACTGACTGACTGACTGACTAACTGACAAAAAAGTAGTTTTTCTGTTGAAACCGAGAAAAGTGCGTGTAGTGATGCTTCTGATTATTACAGCATAATGAATGCAGCTTTGATTTTTACAATTTTACTTAGTTACTTGGTTCACTGCAAAAAATGATTATCAAAAAGCTAAAAAGAAATAATTATTCTTTATACGCGTTTAGTCAACAAGCTCCCCTGCTACGGCTCAAACGCCAATGGTACTACAAGAGAGGTTGTCTTTATAACATATTGTTAACAGTGAAACATGAAGGTAAATTCAGCTTCTAGTTTTCGTTGGCTGTCGTTACCCCGTGATTTGGCCAGAGTTCTACCTCCCCATTTTCAGTAACCTCGGAATTCAAACTAGTATCAGTTGCATAACGTGAAAGGGAACTTAGAAACTGAAAAAAGAAACTGGGTGGTTGTCGTTACCCCATTATTTGAGCAGAGTTTTCCCTCCGCCATCCCGATTTTGAGCAAAAAGAACCTTATCTTAGGAATGAAACGTGAACTGTGAGGAGTCAACTGGTTGGTGGCTGTCGCCTTTTTTTTTTTCGCATAATGCAAGTTCAAGACGTTGGACAAAAAATACATTATGTTAATGATCAGTTGGAGTAATTAAATGACTGACTGATTGAATGAATGAATTATGGACTGATTTACAGAATGAATGACTGACTGTTTGATTGTTTAAAAGCTTGATTGGCTAACTGATTGACTAAATGACTGACATTTAGACTCCTTGACTGATTGATTACTCGTTAACTCGTTTACTGATTGACTGACAGACTACATGACAGACGGATTTCATTTCTGATTGACCTGCTGCCTGCAGCTTGGATAACTGTTGAAAGTTATAAAGCCTTTTACGAAAAAGATAAAACAAAAAACATGTAGGTACAGATGCTTCTGATAATGACCACATAGTGAATGTACACTTTTTCATTTCTTGGTTGTATGCGAATAGCCAAAAATACGATATTATTCTTCATACGCGTTTAGTCAACAAGTTCCCCTGCTACGGTTCAAACGCCAATTGAAGTGAGCAACTGACTGACTGATAGACTGACTGACTGACGCAGAATTATAAAAGCTACCCCTTTTCTCTTTCATATATTTTCTCCTCTCTAACTTAGGCATTGACTTTCTTACATGCCAATGTATCTGACTGACTGACTGACTGACTGAATAACCAAAAAACCTGCATGTACCGATGCTTTTGATAATCATAAGGACGATAATAATGTTAAATTAGTGAATGAAGGTTTTATTCTAAAAAAATTATTTCTGACATCGACCGACTGACTAGACGAAGCTTCGTAAAGTATAGTTTCATTTGTAAACTTGCATGGGTATTGTATAATGACATATTGTGATAATTATTTCACTTGATGCGATATGTATGTACTGTATGTTTTTATGTATTCTAGATATGAATGTGTGCTAATCAAACACTCGTTTCGGGCATATGACTTTTTAGGATATGACTTAACTTGACGACTGTCTGACTGACTGACTTTTGTGTTTAACTCGTGTTTAATGAAAATGTCTTGTATGCAGTATGTGGTTGGCTTACTTGATTGTTTGAAAACACGGGTTTGTCACTGGACAAGTGTACATTGTGTAGTTATGCAAAGCCAAGATGTATGCCTCAAATGATCATAACCCAATGTAGTCACCTGTTTCTCATGGTGCAACAAGCCTGACCTGGACTACCGTAACCTAGTGAATGTGCCAATTGTTTGCAGTGGCAGCGTGTCGTCATCGTCGCCAATGCCCAATCCCAATCCAATCCAAAGCCTAAACCCACATAAATGGATGGAGGCAAGCCAAATCCCGGGGGCACGACGACCAAATACGAATGTCTATTGTGCAGACGCCATTCAAATATTGGCACCTAGCCAATCGCCCATTTATGTATATACTATGTAGGCAGTGCACGCAGACGCGTTATGCACGCTACATCTAACCGCCGGTTACCCGAGTTGTCCAGTCATCATCACCCCATGTGTGCTGTGTACATAACACGCTTGTCCATACACAATTCAAGGTCGTCAGGCCATTAGGCTCGCTAGGTCTAAATGCAGCCGTCTTATGTACGTGGCTACCCCCCTTATGTACGGGGTTAGAGCCCTTATGTACGGGGTTAGAGCCCTTAGCTACGGGCAGACCCCGCCTTTGTATGGGCAAGTATAAATAGTCAGCCCCAAACAGGTGGTGAGTATTGGATGGCTTCGCTTCGTGTTCACCACCACCACTACCTTCATTCCTATATTTATTCCTTCGATCGTCTGCCATACGATACACTCGTTTTATAGGTGGCTGGCACCATTCTACTGTATTATTATCAATATGCTGCTTTATTTCCTTTACTGTTCTTTATTGTATACTGTTGCTAAACTGCAAGCAAAGTTTATTACGATTTTATAGCCCAAGTTGTAAATATTCGAAAATGGCGCCCAAACGTTGTTTGTATTTAACGTTAACGTAGAACTGGCTGTTGATTTGCCGAAGTTTAGTGGTGAAACTAGCGGACGAGAAGGGGTAGGAAATGGAGAATTTCCCCCTCTTTGGCACTTTCAAAAAGTATGATTTGTTCTCTAAGGTGTAGGAAAAACGGTCTGAAAACTGCCAATTCTTCCTTCTTTGATGAAATTCCCCTAGCTTTGGAGGTTTAGGTCGTCCGCCAGTGTGCGTCAGTACTTGTGGTTTGGCAGCACACATTGCACACACTGCTCTGTTCACCGAACAAACGTTCACGTTTCTCTTTCAATCTAATCTGTCTCAAGGTAATCCAAATTCTACAAGCTAATATTTTATACATAATTTCTACAGTGACGAATCATCTCAAATCACGTTGCATCTATAAATTGGTGTATATCTACAAAAGAATAACAAATGTTTCTTTTTCCAGTTATCTGTGGTATTACCAATTTAAAATAACATCAGAATGCCGAAAGTCGCGAAGAAGTCGCCGAAGAAGGCCGGCAAGTCGCCCAAGAAGGCGTCGCCCGTAAAGAAGGTTGGATTGAAACTGTGATTAAAAATAGTGTTGCATTGATTACTACATTCAGCACTGATTCTTATTCATATACCCTGAATCACCTGCTCACTCATCGATTCACTCACCATTCGCTCATTCACTTTCTTTGCTCTTTCATTATCCATCTTCGTGAATGGTCAGTTCACTCAGACCAGAAACCACAGCTACCGTGTTCTCAAACACTCTCAAACTAGTGTAACTACTCGCTCAAATACATTTCAATACGTGCCTTCTCATTGAATTCATTCGCTCACTCCTCACTCACCCAATTGCAGGCGAAGGGAACCCGTGCGAAGAAGGACCCGAACGCGCCCAAGCGTGGTCAGTCCGGCTACATGTTCTGGTTGGCTGCCAACAGGAAGACGCTCACCAAAGCCGGCATGGGAGTGACCGATGTCGCTAAAGCTGCCGGTGTTGAGTGGGGCAAACTCAAGGACAAATCCGTTAGTGACACATTGTTGACTTGATTGACTGGTTGATTCATTGATAGAGTAGTTGATTCCAATATTAATGGTTCAGGAACTTTTAATGATTCAATTGTCAGTTCGGTCATTGATTGAATAGTTTATTCATTGATTGAGTAGTTTATTCATTGATTGAGTAGTTTATTCATTGATTGAGTAGTTGATTCATTGATTGCATAGTGAATTCATTGATTGAGTAGTTGATTCATTGATTGAGTAGTTGATTCATCTATTCAGTAGTTGATTCATTGATTGAGTAGTTGATTCGTTGATTGAGTAGTTGATTCATTGATTGAGTGGCTGTTTCAGAGTATATTTGTGTTGTTAAGCTGCATTTGCTCGTAAAGAACAGCGATTGACTTTGATACTAACCTGTAGCTCTTGTGCAAAACTACTAGCAATCAATAACTAAACAATTAATAATATGCCCGACCTATTGGTAATGTAATGTTTCAGAAGTGGGAGAAGCTGGCTGCCGATGACAAGAAGAGGTACGAGCGCGAGATGGCTGCCTACAAGAAGAAGTGAACCTGATCAATCCGGGGACACGACGTCAATACCTACTCGATTTATGTGATCATAATAAGCTAATGTTTCGTCATATGAGAAATCTCAGCATTATTATTCTATCAGTTCTAATCAGTCAGTATAGTACAGTCGTGCTTTTGTACAGTTAACCGTGATTGAGCGATAATGGTTTACCAGTGGTTATGAGCTAGTACCTAATCAAGCTTTCAAGATCACATACTTCCAACTAATAGCTCTGACCGTAACCATTTGTCGTTCCTTTCCTCCGCTACGTCAGCCTGTTTGTGCATGTTCATTCTGGCGCGCATTTGAATATTGTGATATTGGCGCCAATTTGAATGTGTTGCATGCATGGTTGAACGCCTCACATCAGTCTCGGGTGCTATTGCTTTGTCATCTTATATTCGGCTATTCGATACGTTCGAGGCGTTGGGCACAACTCATTTTAGATTCAATATCTAGATATTCATATTACTATTTAGTTGTGCCGAGCGCGCGTTTACCTTTATCTTTCTTCAGAAATTCAGAAACTCCAAAAATATCACTAAACCTGAAAATCCGACCTCTGTAAGCTGTAATATTGCATTTCTGCCCGTACTTTGGGTACTGCTTCTGTACAGTACGTGTGCTCATTGCTCATTGCTCATATCGTTTCGTATTACAGTATGTCTCACTGTTGCAATGAACTCGCGTCTCTTTACCCTTTTACTTTGCTTACTTTATTTACCGTATTTTTATTGTCTCACATTGTTCGCGTTGCAACACACGCGCTGGTGTCAACTAAGTCGACCAATAAAACATGCAATAACAACATTCACATGTAGGCAGGGTTGATTGAAATACAGACATGCTGATCGTCATCATGAACAGTAGTAACATAATAAACATAACACCACGTTTTATAACAAGATCTTCTCAAGCTACACCAGAGTTCATACAAAGAAACACGCACATTAAACGCGAAATTTCAAAGCCAACGTCACGCTGTTTGATAAAAACGAACCTTGGGACAAATGTGATCTCGTATTTATTGAGCCGTATCACAGTACTGCAGGCAGTTAAAATAAATGACAGCTGTTAGCTATCATTGTGTCAAAGTTGATCAATACATAATTGAATTTAGTCCTGATTAAGAGTGAGTCCTTATGAATTTCTTCATTTTAGATTATAAAGAAATGCTGATTTCAAAAGAGTGAAAGCTGATTTCGAAATGCTGAAAAGTAGAAAGTTCAGTTGATATGTTCATTGGTGCGGTACTGACGTATTGATCGTTGTTTGGTGAGTGGTGAATCATGTCGATTGGCTCATCAACAAGTGCCACAATCATTTAGTATGTATCATTAAGAGGTCAGCATGGTCACAAACTCTGCAAAACAGTTACTGTATTTCCAGCCACTACAAGTACAGAATAAAAAGTTTCCCCAGTGATCCACCGATCCTAGTCAAGGTTGGATCACGGCCAGCCGTTGCTTATCAAAAATTCATAATCACTCACTCACTCACTCACTCACTCACTCACTCACTCACTCACTCACTCACTCACTCACTCACTCACTCACTCCCTCACTCACTCACTCACTCACTCACTCACTCACTCACCCACTCACTCACTCACTCACTCACTCACTCACTCGCACTGACTCATTCACGGAACAACCTTTGTAGTCTATCTTCCCGTCATGATTCAAATCGGCTGCGTCGAAAAGAACAGAAACCTAGAAAAACATCAACGTGCATGTATTTGGTTTTATTCTACACTCATGAAAAAGGGATTGAAGTCAATTCACTAACCTATCAAAACGCTCCGTCAGTCATTCACCCACTCAATCACTTACTCACTCACTACATAACTCACTCAATTACTCACTCACTCACTCACATACACACGTACTCATTTACTCACTCCCTCACTTACCTGTTTCTCAGTGAGCTTCTCACCACCCATACCAATGAGCACATGTCGAAGTTCAGCTTGCGATATCCAGCCAGTACGGCTGCGGTCAAAAACCTGCGTCAGTAAGCGAGTCTGTCAGTCAGTAAGTAAGTCAGAAAATAAGTCAGTTAGTCAGTCAGTCTCAGTCTTTCATTTATGTAGTTAGACAGTCAGCCAGTCGGACAGTCATTCAGTAAACCAGTCAGCCATTAAACAAATTATCCAATGAGTTCAACAGTCAATTAATCGGTCATTCATTGAACCACTCAGTCAAGTCAACCTTAAATGCCTGTTCCAACTGTACTCGTTCATCTACCGTTTTTTCTCGTTGCCTCCAAAGACCAAGAAACTCTTTGTAATTTATCGAACCCTCCTCTGAATTCAATTGATTTCAATCGCCACTCACTCACTCATACTCACTCACTCACTCAACCACTCACTCACTCACTCACTCATTCACTGTCTCACTCATTCACTCACTCACTCACTCACTCACTCACTCACTCACTCACTCACTAACTCACTCACTCACTCACTCACTCACTCACTCACTCACTCACTCACTCACTCACTCACTCACTCACTCACTCACTCACTCACTCACTCACTCACTCACTCACTCACTCACTCACTCACTCACTCACTCACTCACTCACTCACCCACTCACTAACTGCTTTTATCGTGTTTGGCAATAAGGGCTTTGATCTCAGCTGAAGTTGGATTAGCGCCCAACGACCGCATGACGGCACCCAGTTCAGCTGCCTCGATCACTCCGTTACCGTTCTTGTCGAACACACCGAACTGACGACGGATTTCTACACAGCTTTACTTTATTTTTTTAACAACTTTCTTTCTAGATTTCTACACAACTATACAACATTTTTATGTAACTTTATTTCGTTTGTGACTCCCTGATAATTTACACAAACTGCAAGTTTGCGGGGCGCGATCACAGTTCAACGTTTGTGTGTGTGGACATTTGGACAGTGTGAGGATTGTATTTTTTATGTGATTTTGATAGCAACTAGCAAATGATAAAAAAAGTGCTTGGAAAACATTTTTTGAATACAAGTTTGCGCCAGAATGAAGTGTGCATGGATCTTACCTGTTTCTGATGCTGTTGACTGAAAAATAACAAATTAGTTGTAGAAAAAAACAACATCAAAATAGCAACAACGATAAGAGCAACAACAGTAATTCTAACCAATACATTCTGACCACTAGTACTCGGTGTGGACGTGTATGATCCCGATCTGCTTGTGTTCGATGTTTTCCTCATGTTGCTTATTTCTGTGATTTAATTTGGGTTTCTGAAAAAAATTCTTATTTATATATTGCATTTCATACGGCGTTTATTTAGAAGGTATGACATACACCTTGATGAGTCCAGGCTCCGTTATAATAACAGGCGCATGATGTTTCTGAATAGAACACCTTAGGACATCTTGATTTTTTTGTTTTCTAAATTATTCTCTCAATGAGTTAGCAAAATAACAATAAATTATAATTTTACTCTTCTAAAGTGTTTTAATATATTTATACGTTCATTTTATACGTTCTGAATTTCTAGTAAAAATGCAATTTTTCTGTGTTCCAAATGGCCTCCTGTCAAAGAAACGGCATTTTAAAAAAGTTCGATATTTATTAGACAAAGGTTGACATAGACAAACAAACAAATAGTATTCATTGGGGTCCTCGGTCACACCAACGCGTGTTCAACCAAAATTTATGTTGGGACAAGCAAATTAACAAGAGCTGAAATTCTGGCCACGACAGCAAACTGTAAAACTACATGTCTGGCATGTGGCATGCCTGCATCCAATGTGGCTTTAATCATCGGATTAAGGACTCAAGTGCAATATTCCTGCACAAAATGTCTATAAATAATTGGCTATCAGAAGCTGAACTTAGTTATTTTTTATCATGAAATCCTGCGCGCTTGTTTGTTGCGGTACATAACCAAGTATATATACCTTTGCTGGGATGATTGCGTCACTGGTCGCAGTGCAATCGATATGCCAATGGCTGCTGATCTGGCATGGCATACTCCATGCTGGCTACCATACTACCTGGCTGCCACTCAATAGACACGTTTTCAGCTGTGACACACGAGTGTCACTGTAAATATGGTAATGATGGTATCAAGTATTTCAAGCTGAAAACGTGTCTATCTGACGAAACGATGCGATTCATTTTTATCTTAAGTTCCGCTGTCGTTGTGTTCATTGCTGACTAATCAGCAGTGACCAGAATAACGAGAACCATGTTTGTCAATACTGTATGGTTTAGATTTACTGTGTTGGAATATATACATTGCAGCTGTGGTTAACACGGAAATTTTGGCATACGAAAACGAGTCATTCATACGTTCATTTCCAATTGATTGGATTAACCACAAACTTTTATTAGAGATCAGTAATAAACAAAGTGCAACATTATATAAATAAATCATAATAATATCACATCTTTCAGAAATCAATTGTAGATTAGAATCGTACGAATACAACGAATACAATTATAAGAATATCATATCTTAGATCTAATTATGTAAAATAAACTCATTTGCATAAACAAATCGATCTATGGCAACTCAATAAATAAAAACACATGAATCAAGCGAAAACAACTAATCAATCATTTTTCCTTAACATCAGCATAGCACCAAAGTCATTTGATAAAATTTGTAGTTAATGTGATAAATGTGAAGAAACGCAACTCAGCAAATCGTTCACAGTGGAGCAAAAAGATTTAGAGCGTTCTTTCTCGGTGTTCGTGAAGACACAAAAAGCATTTCTGACCATCAAAACAGAGTTACCCCTAATAAAAGACCTACCACCAAAATTTTAAGTTAGGTACTTAACAAAAAAAATGACAAAATGAATTTACAACTGCAACGCAAAACGATAAAAAACGTAAATTCAGTGGTCGATGATTACGGTATCTGCATTCGTGTGTCCATTCATGTCCAGCTGTGCCATTTTGGTGGCCAGCAACGTCTGTTTGCGCATCAGGTTGTCCGTCTCCGTGCGACGATCCGCGTCCTCAAATCAGTTTTTTTATATTAAGTAAAAGGATGAATTATCATATAATAAGATAAATCAGTGAATGGCCATGGCCTATCAATGAAAATGCTTTGATGGTAAGCTTAAAATTTTAAATCAGTCATTTGTAGAAGAATCGCCGTATCTGAATCTAACTAATGTGATGAATTATTACCGAAGTTAAGCAATCATGAGTGAAAAAACAGATATCAGAAAATATTCTACCGAAAGTTTGTTATTCAACCAAATTACAGTCAGAAACTGGGTACAATGGTAAATTACGCTAGTTATAATTAGAATACAATTTTCCAAATATCAGCAGCTGAAACTCAATAAAGTGGCAAATGTCTGACCTGTAGTTTGGTAAAGTTGCACAGATGACGAGTGCGTAACTTTGACCAGATGAAGTGTTCGTTGATGGACATGATGTTGGCGACGGCCTGGCCAGCGTTGTCAGCTCCGAGCACAGTCATACAACCGACGCCTGTGAGTGAGTGAATGAGTGGTGAATAGAAGTGAGTCATGAGTGAGTGAGCGAGTCCTGAGTGAGTGAGCGAGTCTTGAGTGAGTGAGTGAGTGTCTGAGTGAGACTGAGTGAGTCTCTGAGGGAATAGCTGAGTGAGTGAGTGAGTGAGTAAGTGAGTGAGTGTGCAAGTAGAGTAAACAACTGACTGCCGAAATGCACCTGATGGCATACGAAGGGAGGACCAGACATCGTTGGTTGAGTCGGGCGTGATAGGTGGACAGTTGATGACCGGATACATCGTGTTGCCGGCTGTTACCGGGCCGAGACCGTTGCTGCGACCAGCGACACACACGAACACTGTTGGGATGCCATCACCTTAAATACCATTATACCAATAATGCCCATCATTTATAACTATGTCAAGTCAATCTCTCACATCTTTACAAGCAATCCCACGCAGTGCGTAAGTCACTAAGTAATTGGTTCAATGACTCGCTTATTAACTCATCCTTAATAATATCGCATAAAATGAATGGTTGTCGTCACCAGCTTACTCACCTACAAACTCAATCCTTATGTCAATATGACTCACCACTTTGAATGAAAAAAGGTATAAACTTTTTCATTCAGTCACTCACCCTCATACGATCGCACAATCTCAATGGTTGTCGTTGGGTCCTTATGTGCCGACGTCACGCGCATCTCCACGTAAATGCCAAAGTTTTCGCACGATTCACGAATCTTCTGGCAGAAACCCATATCCGACTCGCTGCCCATCAGAATCACACAGCGCGAGTGCACCGACGTGTCGAACATCTACAGAAATAGTTACCCGTGAACAGAATCACTCTGATTATAATAACTCTGATTATAATAATTATTAGGTTATTTTGTCAAGAGCAACATTGGTGAGAAGAAATGTAACGGTTTGTAGCTAAAAGCAACATTGATCGAAAGCAATTTGGTTTCGAAAGAAGAGATAAGCTAGCAGAAAAATACACCATTTTTTCATAATCGGTTGTGTAAGTAAGAATGAGCAAACTGAAAACTCGTCCACATAGGCTTTTTAAAAAACGCCTTGCCTGAGAAAACCTACAGATTTTGGCCCCTCTTATGAAAATCGAGTTATATAGCGTTTTTGAACCTACCAGGGTAGTGTATCATTACCCTATAACCGTTTGGTTCAAAGTTGCTCAAAACAGGAAATATCCGGTTTTTTCGATTTTGGCATGTGAGCACGCGTCAACATGCGATCTGGACACTTCAAACGGCGGCCGTCAGCGATAGAGTTCTCCAATTGCTAAATGGATAACAGATTATGAAAGTAGACTTAATTCCGCGTGTTTTGAGCACTATTTGACCGCATTCGATCGAATATTCAATTTAGAAATCCACCCTGGAAAATTTTGAAAATTAACTTTTTTTGAAAAAATTGTCAAGTTGGAGAGATAAATGTCAAAATAAAAAAAGTTGCCAGATTTATCCAGACAAACCGAGTGTGAGGGATGATGCCCCCATAGTAGACCTTCAAAGAGGTCATGTGCTACCCCCCCCCCCCCCCACATGGCCCCATTTTTTCGAGCTACGGGCCATTTTTTGCTAAAAATCGCTAAATTTGTGGATTTTCTCGAAATTTCCGAACATGATTGGCTGTTAATCGGTAATTCATTTATGATAAGAGGTTCCCCTGATAGGCAAAGTAATGATGGAATACTTTAAGATGCTTTAGTTGGCGTTTGAAATAAGATAAATAGGGCTAAAAGGCTGAAAATGACTGAAAACCGACGAAAATCCGAAATTTCAATGTTTGCTGGAAATGTCGAAGTTTTTACCTTGTGAGTAAGCAAAAACGGGTGTATAGTGCAATACGCAGTATTTTAATTAAAATTTATTGCTTATGGAACAAGGTGCAGTGGCGGACGAGTGTTTTGCCCAAAGGGGGGGGAATCATTTTTGAACCCCATTTTACCTACACCTTAATGCTCTTCAAAAAATCTCGTTTTACCTACACCTAATTTTTTTCTATATAAAACAACAATCTATTTACATTTAAAATCTTTTCATTTATACTGTATATCATCTTAGATAGGCAATTTTCCAGACCCCACAGATTTTTTGAAAGTTAACAGTTTTTATCAAAAATCTGGGAAACGAACCCCGGGCCACTCGCATGCTAGGCAAGCGCCCTTGCACTGTGCTATTGAGCCGATGCAACTATTCTGCATATACCCTACTATAACTGGCTCGCTACGCTCGCATGCTTTCTACAGCACGTGGCTATGCTACAACACGTGCAGGAGGAAATATTGAAATCTCCCCTGCGGGGCCTATCGCGCTTGTCCTCGCTCCGCTCGGACAAGCCAGCCTTACGTTAGGTTATCGGGGGCTCGCAGACAGTAAAACTTTACATGGAATAATAATGTTGCTCGAGAAAAATCAAATTCGAAAAATCTGTGGGGTTTGTAATCATGCCTTAGATAGTGTCATGCTTGCTTTTCTGTGGCCCTCATCAACATACTTGTACAATATCCGCGTGTTAAAGATGTTCATTTGTATTAGAGTTAAAAATGCGTCCAACAAAAAAATCAAAGGCGCGTAGCGCCAAAATTTGACTTTTTGAGGTCGATTTGTATTAGCAACATGTCTCGAATTGCTCGGAAACCGCGGCGCGAAGCGCGCAAAAATTTACATTTTCGAGGCTGTTTATTTGTATTGGAAACCGCCTAGAAAGCTCACAGACGCAGTGGCGCAGAGCGCCGAAAATTTGGCGTTTTTTGAATGGTTAATATATATTGGAAACGTACCTATAAAGTTACTGAAACCTACGCTGCAGAGCAACAAGAATTTGCGTTTTAGAGGTTGTTAGTTTGTATTGAAAATGTACCTATATAGTTACCAAAACCTACGTTTCATAGAGGCGAAAATTAGCGTTTTAGAGGTTGTTGATTTGTATTGGAAACGTACCTATAAAGTCACCGAAACCTACGGTGCATTGCAGCGAAAATTTTTGGTTTTAGAGGTTGTTGATTTGTATTGGGAACATAGCCGTAAAGTGACCGAAACCTAACCTGCATAGCAGGGAAAATTTGCATTTTAGAGGTTGTTAATTTGTATTGGAAACGTATCCCATTTCTAAATCCCTCAAATGAACAAATTCCCCTTTGGGCGGTTCCTTTGGGCAGTTTGTGACCAATGCAATTATAAATAATGATCCATTACGTCATTTCTTTAGCAGATTACTTTTCCCATGGAAATCCTTTTCTCTAGATTTCTGTCATTCATTTCTTTCGATCTTGACATAACCGTACACAAACTAAGTGTCCACTTTGAATTATAGTGGATTCCACTTTCCACTTTAAAAAAACCCGTTGAAAAAAATCGCGTCTAATCAAATTATAAGTACTAAATTCAAAATCTCCATGGTCGGTTTGCATATTTGGAAACTGCACCCACTTTTTGTCAAAATCCCGAATTCGACTTTTTCATTTTGGATTCACGGAAAGGCTAAACTAGACTATCTCCTTCACTAACGTACAGTCTATGCTCGGAACTAAGCCTAAGCCGTACAAACAATTAAATGGTTATTAGCTGTCGTTGGGTTGCACGAATTCTGACAAAAAGTGGGTGCAGTTTACAAATATGCGGTCGGTTTAGTCAGAAAATTTATTTTCAAGCCGATCCGATGAAAATTGAAAGTTTTACAAACTTTGCAAACTTCGTTAATTTTTACGCTGTTGATTAAAAATTAGTGCCAATTTTGAAAATACTGTGCATTATCTGAGCTGCAGTGAGACACGTGCTTCTAATGATATGAAAGGGGGCGTCTTCAACTGGCAACAAGGTGGTCAGAGCCGACAAAGGATTACCTGTCAGCGGGGGAAGGGGGGTTGCGCAATACCCCCTTTTACGTGTGTTAGAACCATGTGACCCTTTCTTCAAAGGGAGACCGCTGTTTCATATGTGACCTCAAATGAGCGCCGTGACCTCAAGTGAGTAACATCAGACTAACCCCCACATTGTCTTCGTGCACGGTATTTTTGCAAGTTGCACTAATTTTTTAATTAACGGAAATTAAATTAACTAAAATTTCAGTTTCGATTTAACTTTGTAAAACTTTCAATTTTCATCGGATCGGCTTGAAAATAATTTTTCTTACTAAATCAACCATGGAGATTCTGAATATACTACTTATAATTTAATTAGACGCGATTTTTTTCAACGGTTCTTTTAAAAAAAGTGGAAAGTGGAATCCACTATAACTCAAAGTGGACACTTAGTTTGTGTACGGTTATGTCAAGATCAAAAGAAATGAATAACTGAAATCTAGAGAAAAGTATTTACATAGGAAAAGTAATCTGCTAAAGAAATGACGTAATGGATCTTTATTTATAATTGCATTGGTCAAAAACAGCATAAAGAAATAGCCCAAAGTGGAATTTGTTTATGAATAGGAATTAAGAACGTGGAATTGAAATACGATTTTCAGTGTTGAGGGAATGGGGGATCATGAATATAATGCGGGGAATAGAATGGAAAGTGAAATGGGAAACGTATTTCCCCTTAAACTTGAGTTGTTCAGCGAATAAAAAACATTACGAACCCCCTATGATTCCGTAGAAAAATAAAATATATAAATCGACATATCCGATATCATACTTTTTTGCCAAAGAAGGGCATAAATGTGAAGTGAATAACGAAAGTGGAATTCATTAAGTTAATTAAAAAGTGGAATTTTGGAGGGATTCAAGTTCAAGAAAGTTGAATTGTTAAGTTATTCAAAAAGTGGAATTTTGGAGTGATTGAATAAAGTGGAATTAGAAGTATTTTATAACTAAAAGTGGAATCTTTCTGTCTGAGCAGGTAACAAAGTGGAATCCTTCTTGTGAAAGCAGCGGTGGAAACTCTAATATCAGCTAGAAAAGTGGAATTGGCCATGAATTGTCATTTGGAATTGGCCATGAATTGTCATTTTGTATACCAATGTTTGTTAAAATTCAGTTATATTTCTGAAAAATTGCTTGCCGGAAGGCATGATTACAAACCCCACAGATTTTTCGAATTTGGATTTTCTCGAGCAACATTACTATTCCATGTAAAGTTTTACTGTCTGCGAACCCCCGATAACCTAACGTAAGGCTGGCTTGTCCGAGCGGAGCGAGGACAAGCGCGTTAGGCCCCGCAGGGGAGATTTCAATATTTGTTCCTGCACGTGTTGTAGCATAGGCACTATGTTATAGAGAGCATGCGAGCGTAGCGAGCCAGTTATAGTCAGGTCTGTGCAGCTTAGTTGCATCGGCTCAGTAGCACAGCGCAAGAGCGCTTGCCTAGCATGCGAGCGGCCCGGGTTCGTTTCCCAGATTTTTGATAAAAACTGTAAACTTTCGAAAAATCTGTGGGGTCTGTAAAATTGCTGCCGGAAGGGACAAAGGTGGAAATTCAGTTAGAATTTAGTCTAAAGTTACCTTGAAATTTGTACTTACACGTGCGAAAAAAAGCTCATTTTACCTACACCAAAACGCGAAAATCGCCAAAGGGGGGGGGGGAATTCCACTATTCCCCCCCCCCCCCTTCTCGTCCGCTACTGACAAGGTG